>SCLH01062931.1:0-22748 GCA_004367855.1 Oikopleura vanhoeffeni
TAGAGACATTCCCTTCAGTGAGATTCAGCGACCACTAGCGGGCTAACTTGTGGTCCTAGACACATGAAAACCAGCCGAATCGAAATGATAATTGTAGTTCAATGATTTCGAATGTTCTAAATTTCAAATAAAGGGTGACTATTAAAAGTAAAAAACATGAAATTCTCTAAAAAGGGTGACTTTATCGGGTAAAAGGTGACTATTTGAGAGGGAACTATTTCGAAGTAACTACTGTAGTCGTGTAATTTTAATTATAGATAGGGCTCCCGAGCAAAACAGTCAGTTACCTTTTAAGAAGTTCCTATAAATCTGAAAATTTAGGACCAATGTCAGTTGTCAGACCAGTCCCAGGACCGGTACGATGATACAAAAAACTTTTGATTCAATTTTTCGACAATTTAAGGGGGTGGTCAACACAAAATTGGCCAAAAACGTAGTTTTGTAGTCGGTTTCACGCTGAATGTAGAAACAAGAAACATATGAAATCACCAGATATGAAATATATGAGTCAATAGGCGTCGAGTCAGTCAAAGTTGATCGCACTGATTTTTAAAATGACAAAATTAATAATGTCTACAAAACTTAACTAAAAGAATTTTCGAAAAAAATTTGTAGCGCGTAACTATTTTGAAAAAATTTGAAAATTCCTTTTTCCGATTATTATTTCCGCATAGATTGAACAATCGTCCATCAAACTTAACTCAAAGAATTTTGAGAATTATCGAAAAAAGAATTATCGAAAAAAACGTCTTAGTTATCCTTCAGAGTGGTCGTAGTCACATGTCAAAATTAAATTTTAGTCGAAAAAAAATATTTTTTTTGTTAATTTGTATTAAAGATTAAATTTTAAGATCCCATCTCACGCAGAATTCAATGCAGTTTCAGAAAATATACTTTTGATATTTCTGCGATAAAAATTAAGCTTCAAAAGTCAAAATCAAACAGGCAACAAAAAAGACTACTTTCTAGAATAGTACTTTCGGGGGTAGTAAGGACTCTAAAAATACCACTTATCGAGTTCAAATACAGAATATATCAAGTTTTGAACGTTCTACGAAAAATAAGCTCCTTACACATTTTTGTCCAGATTTGCGTTGACCACCCCCTTAAGGGGGTACTCAACGGTTTTTGAGATTTTAGATCGGGGCTCAGAAGGAAACGAAACAAGTTATCGAAATTCTGAAAACCCTAAAATGAAGATCTATACTTTTGCTCCCGACCAAAAGTAGAAAATTTATTTTTTGAGCACCACAGCACCAAGTGGGAGTAGAGTTCTAGAAGACTGATTTTGACTTCAATGTCTTTTATCTCGGAAACGGCTCAATGGAAATTGATGAAAGTTTGTAAGAAAAACGGTTTCTACTACGTCGACAGTTATCGAAAATATTTTGCAAAAATTTCGATCGGACTTGTTCTAGAATTATGAAAAACCGTAATTTTATGATATTTTAGAATTTGTAGCT
Organism: Oikopleura vanhoeffeni; assembly: GCA_004367855.1. Classification (NCBI taxonomy): domain Eukaryota; kingdom Metazoa; phylum Chordata; class Appendicularia; order Copelata; family Oikopleuridae; genus Oikopleura; species Oikopleura vanhoeffeni. The sequence goes on from SCLH01062931.1 coordinate 1,464, forward strand.
CAATTTTCTCAAAAACGATTCGGTCGATTTTTTTTNACACCTAAAGTAGCAACGCGGCGTTTTTATAGAGTGGTTTTTTTAAAGACTATTTAAAACCTGTAAAAATTTGAAAAAAAAAAAAACAGATTATAGCGACTAAGCTGCAAAAGTGACAACTATTGTTTAGAAAATGTTTTTTTATCTGACAATTTAAAAAGTAGCAAAAGTTTCCATCAAGAGAAAAAATAATGAAAAGGGCAAATCTGTCAAATAGCACCAGGGCCCCTTTAATGGTAATCTTGGTAAGACTTGCCAAATGTTTTGTTAAATAATTAACCTTTTAATTATAAGATAGGCCTTTTCACTACTTACTGATTTTACGATCTTGTTTTTTCACTCAGTTTTTGGACAGAGAAAAATTTCAAATTTAAATCGTTCGCAAAAAATATATAGCTGAATTTTTGGAACTCAGACGTAAAATCGACCAAAAAATAGTCAATGAAAATTCGCCTACGAGAACGCTTTGTGATTCTTCAGCGATTTTGAATGAGTTTTACGTCGTAATTATTTGAGTTTTATCGACTGTAGTTTATCAGACTTATTCTGACTAAAGCCTTAAAGGAGCCTTAAGGGAGTGGGTGTCGCAAATTGAGCCTTCTTCCAAGGTCATTTCCCGTCAAATTAGCAAAGTTGATAAATTCCAAAAACATTTGTAACTAACAGAACCAAACCTTCGCGTAATTTGAATTTAACAGTTTATCCTGATACAATTCCCCCCTACGCCGACACCTACGCTTTAAAGCGCTCCAAAAAGACACGCAGTTGATACCTACTCCTTCATTTTTCAATCATTTTTTTATTATTTTTGTGTCAGGCTCCGGAAGAAGCCTAACAAATAATGCAAAATTGCTTTGTCCTTAAAATTTTGCTTCGGCCGCCCAAAACAGCAAAAAAACCGAACAACTGAACTTATTGATTTATTTATGAGTTAAATTGAAGTGCGCTCATTGTTTTCTTTGACGGCTACCGAGTTAAAAAATGCAGCCAAATTCTTAAAAGTGTTTGTATTTTACGGAAAACTTTATTTTGAAGCAATTTTTTCTGGGTTTCTTAATTTGTCAAAATTTAGGCTCAAAATGAAAGTTCCATGGCCGCCCAAGAGACGCCAAAGCAAAATTTCGAAAAAAACTTTCTAGTTAATTGTCAAAACAAGTCTTCTGCTTTCAGATGGCAGTATGAGTCGGAAATGTTATCTCTCAACTGGTGGAGGGATAGCTTTTTGCGTGAGCCTCCCAAACTGACCATTTCGAACAATTTGGCTAAAAATGAAAAAGTTGACATGGCTCCGCAAGAGACGCGAAGCAAAATTTCGAAAAAACTCTCTAGTTTGATGTTAAACAAGTCTGTGCTTTCAGATGCAGTAATAAGTCGAAACTATATCTCTCAAACTGGTGGAGGAGATAGCTTTTTGCCTGAGCCCTCCCAACTACGCATTTCAAAAATTTTATTTTGGTTTTTTCGGCGTTTTTGTCGCGAAAGGCAAAATTTTAAACAAAAAGCGCTTTTTTGCATTATTGTAAGGCTTTCGGAGCCTGAACACACCCCAAATAATAAAAAAATGATGAAAATTGAAGAAGTAGGCATAAACTGCGTGTCTTTTTAGGAGGCTTTTTGAAAGCGTAGGGTGTCGGCGTAGTGGGATTGTATCCAGATTACTGTTAAATTCAAAATTACCGGCGAAGGTTGTTCTGTTAGTTACAATGTTTTTGGAATAATCACCTTTGGCTAGTTTGGCGGGAAATGACTTGGAAGAGGCCGCAAATCAGCGACACCCCATCCTTAAGGGGAGTGCTGGTCGCAATTTTAAGGCCAAAAAAGGGTTTTTAGCGTCGCCTCAAAATGAATACTAAGAAACAGCACGAAACATATGGATTTCAGTTTAGGGATAATTGAAGCATTAATCTTGCTTTCCCCAAAACAAATCGGAGACCTCTGATTGGCCGACCAATCAGGAACGAACCTTTCAAAGTGGCAATATTTTCATTTCAAAAGCTACTCCTCCTGAGTTTTGAAGATAGAGAATACTGTATAGCTTCTTGACCACAGAGAACGTGAAGCAGAAGCCCCGAGGTCGTTTTACTCAATACAAAATATCATGCCGGCGCTACATGAGCAAAAAACTGTTTTTTGGCCTTATTTTGAGTGGCCTTCGGGAAAAATATACTCCTCCGCTGGATTTTGACGGCAGGAACCTTAAACTTGTATGAAATACGATCGCTAAAGGATCGGGGCAGAGCTTCCGAGGTCCACAATTTGCATTTTTGTATCTCGTTTTTTGGAAATAGGGATTCAAATTCTCAGAAATTTACCAAAATTTGAATAAATGAAAGAAATATTTTTCAAATCGCGATAAAAATACTTTTTTCATGACAATTGAAAATAAAAAAGACGTCTTTTCACTGTATTTTTGTCCATAATTTTAAGAAAGAATATTTTAAAGATAATCTAGAAATTTCATGTCCCGAGTCTCTAAAATGCGACGAGTACTCCCTTAATATAGCCAAAAAATAAGTCGATCCGAGGCAATACGAATTTTAGAGACATTCCCTTCAGTGAGATCAGCGACCACTAGTCGGGCTAACTTGTGGTCGCTAGACACATGAAAACCAGCCGAATGAAATGATAATTGTAGTTCAATGAATTTCGATGTTCTAATTTTAAATAAAGGGTGGACTTTAAAAGTAAAAAACATGAAAATTCTCTAAAAAGGTGATTTATCGGGTAAAAGGTGACTATTTGAGAGGGAACTATTTCGAAGTAACTACTGTAGTCGTGTAATTTTATTATAGATAGGGCTCCCGAGCAAAACAGTCCAGTTACTTTAAGAAGTTCTAATAAATCTGAAAATTTAGGACGCAATGTCAGTGTAGACCCAGTCCCAGGACCGGTAAGATTTGATACAAAAAACTTTTGATTCAATTTTTCGGACAATTTAAGGGGGTGGTCACGCAAAATTGGCCAAAAACGTAGTTTTGTAGTCGGTTTCACGCTGAATGTAGAAACATATGAAATCACCAGATATGAAAATATGAGTCAATAGGCGTCCGAGTCAGAGTCCCAAAAGTTGATCGCACTGATTTTTTAAATGACAAAATTAATAATATCTAACAAAGCTTAACTAAAAGAATTTTCGAAAAAAATTTTGTAGCGCTTGAAATCTAAAAAAAGGTTATTTTAAGCCTAAGGGAGTACCCACGGGGTTTATTTCGGCTCTCCAAGACATGGTAGAAAGCTAATTGTATCGCATTCTCATTTGTGGTTCTCCGGGTTTCAATCCTAAAAATTTAAAAAAAAAAATTTCGATGTAAAAAAATTTCCAAAATTTCCTATTTTTCGAAAGTATAAATTTCCTTCCTATTGTCTGTAAACTTTCAAAGTTAAAATCCGTTGACGCTGATTTTTGTTGCATGAGTTCACTTTTGATTTCAATCTTAAAAAAAGAAAATAAAAAATTTTTAATTTGCCGAAAAAAAAATTCTGACATTTTGCTTAGATTGATAAAATCGACGTACCCCCGCCGGTTTTATTTCGGGCGCTCAGACATGGTAGAAAGCTAATTTTTATCGCATTCTCATTTTTGTTATCGGTTTCAAATCCATAAACAATTTGGGACGGAATTTAAAAAAAAATTTTCGATGTAAAAAATTTCCAAAATTCCTATTTTTTTTCTAAGTATAAATTTCTTCTATTGTCTGTAACTTTTTTTAAAGTTGAAATCGTTGACGCTGATTTTTGTTGCATGAGATCACTTTGATTTCAATCTTAAAAAAAGAAATAAAAAAATTTTAAATTTTTCGGAAAAAAAAAATTCTGAAATTTTCTTAGATTGATAAAATCGAGGAACTTATATTTCGGCTCTCACATGGTAGAATGCTAATTTTTTATCTGCCATTCTCAATTTTCGTTATTGTTTTTCATTCACAAAAAATTAAAAAAAAATAAATATGCGATGTAAAAAAATTTCCTATTTACTTCTAAAATTGACTCGTCATTTTCAGCTTATTTTGAGCAGGAATTAACGGTGTTTTATGAGGAAAGACACCGATACATACATTTCAACTGTGTGAAATTAACTGGGCTGTTTATTAGAAAATATGAATTTTTTGAAACTAATAAAAAAAATTATAATCTTCCAAGAAAATATTTTATCGTATTTTTCAGGAAAGCAAAACTTGAAACGCCCATAAACCATACTACAAAAAGATAGCAAAAATACTGAGCGCATAAAAATCAGCGACTCCCAATTTTAAGAAGTGCTTTTTTCGCGGGAAAAAATTTGCTACTGTGCTCCAAATGAAATTGAACCTAGCGCTCAGGGTACAAAAAACAGCCATTTTGAGGACTTTATCAGTGATTGTAGGCAAATTAAAGGAAAAAAAATACTATCTGAGCGATAACTTTTTTTAACTAACAAATTGAGGTTATGCTGCACAAAAAATCAGCAAAATATGTTAATCATCGCTAAATGAAAATTGAACAGCTCAAAGTCGAAAATGACTTTTTTGGACGGTAAAAATACCGGTACGATCAATACAAAAAACTTTTTGTCCACTTTTTTCGAAAAATTCGAGACAAATATCCTCCTGGTCTTAGAACATGAAAACTGCAAGCAAACTTTTATTCAGCCTCAGAACAAACGTTTGAAAATCACTAAATGGCGTGGGGTACTCCCTTAACATCATGGGTTTTTCAAAAACGTAACTATTTTGAAAAAATTTGCACATTCTTTTTTCGATTATTATTTCCGCATAGATTGAAGCAATCGTCCATCAAACCTTAACTCAAAGAATTTGATTAAACGTCCTTAGTTATCCTTCAGAGTGGTCGTAGTCACATGTCAAAAATTAAATTTTAGTCGAAAAAAAAAATATTTTTTATGTTAATTTGTATTAAAGATTAAATTTTAAAGATCCCATCTGAACGCAGAATTCAATGCAGTTTCAGAAATCTACTTTTGATATTTTGTGCCATAAAAACTAAGCTTCAAAAGTCAAAATCAAACAGGCAAACAAAAAAGACTACTTTCTAGAATAGTACTTTTCGGTGGTAGTAAGGACTCTAAAATACCACTTACCGAGTTCAAATAACAGAATATATCAAAGTTTGAAGCGTTCTACGAAAAAATAAGGCTCCTTAACACATTTTTTCCAGATTGCGTTGACCATACCCCTTAAGGGGGTACTCAGCGGTTTTTCAGATTTTAGATCGGGGCTCAGAAAGGAAAGAAAACAAGTTAATTCGAAAATTCTGAAAACCCTAAATGAAGCTCTATACTTTTGCCTCCCCGACCAAAAGTAGAAAATTTATTTTTTTGAGCACCACAGCACCAAGTGGGAGTAGAGTTCTAGAGACGATTTTGACTTCAATGTCTTTTATCTCGGAAACGGCTCAATGGAAATTGATGAAGTTTGTAAAAGAACAGCGGGTTTTTACTACGTCGACAGTTTATCGAAAATATTTTGCATAAATTCGATCGGACTTTGTTCTAGGAATATGAAAAACGTAATTTATGATATTTTTAGAATTTTTGTAGGCTGCAAATTTCTCAAAAATTTTTTTTTTAATTAGGCATTATTCGGAGAACTGTCTTCTTCATTTTCTGGTGGAAATTTTTTTTTGACATCGCTCCTAATTTATAGAACATTGCAGAATTAGGCTTCAGCCGGAAGTCAATTTCATGATTTCTCCCTAAAAAGATTTGCTTACGTCAGGTTGACATTTTTGATCCTATATTCTAGATCAAAAGTAAAACATGAAAATTTCAACTAAAACGAAATTTTCGTCAAAAACGATTCGGGTCGATTTTAAATTTGGAATATAATTCCGTAAGAAACATGTCTTCTCAATTTCTAAGTGTGAAACTTTTTTTTAATCATGCTCCTATTAATAGAAAAATTGCATTCCTGGTTCAGCCGGAAGTCAATTTTTGGAGTTTCTAGAAATTTATTTTCATCGATTGGTACCCTCGAATTGAAGCTACTGCAAAACTGAGTAAAAAGGGTGCTACTCACTTTCTTATTTTTTTAGAATTTCCATTAAAAATTGAGGTTTATTATTTTTCTCAAAAAAATACCCTAGAAAAATCTGAAAAAACTCGAAAATTTTGAGAAAAATCTCGAAATTTTTTTTATGATAAGAGGGCAGAAACATGCCTTTTGTGGCGCTTCTTGAGGCTATTTGGTGCAGTTTATTATGTCCCTAAACTGAATAAAAAACTGTTGAGTAAACGCCTTACTTATCGAGAATATGTCAAATTAGGAACCACCATACCCTTAAGACAAATATTTACTAGAATCCCAAGTTCGAATAATATTCCGATATTATCGGAAAACTTTTAGTTAGCTCTTGATAAAGATTACAAAATCAGAAAAAAACGTCTGATACTCCCTTAACTTACACAATATAATTACTTTTTTTCAAGAAATTGAACTCGATCATTTAGAAAAATGTTTTATTTGATGTTTTACTATACATTTATCCTTGGGCAATACCTATGCTTATCGCGCGGCCTGATTGGTCCGATTACTTCGCCTACGCAATAATTCGTGGATTGGTCAGAACAATTTTTAGCAAAATAATAAGAAAACCCCTATTTTCTCTAAAGAGCCGTAAATTGTACCTTCTATTTATTTCTGTAAAAAAAATTTAGAGAAATCATGAAACCCGGGATGGAGCCCGATCCGGAAAACAATCCGATAGATCGAATCCCGAATTTTTCCCTAGCCGGATTGTGTTCACTTTCATCCATAGTTAGGGTGCATACCGGAAACTTAATAAAAACGTTGATAATATTAATTTATTAAGGATGTCACATTTTTGGTTGCGATCTTAGTTTTTGCTCGAAACTGATTAAAACCGGTTATTGGTCAATGATAATTCTAATTTGTTAGAATTCTACGTGACATGCTGTTAATTTTTTCTTTTAAAACTTTGGTCATAAATAAAATTATATTTGAGCAACTAAATTTGATCATTTCTAATTAAATTTAGTCTTATTTAGACAGTATCCAAATAATTTATTTGTATTGAATAAGTTTTCGGCAGACAGAACATGGAAATAACGTCAGAAAGCCTATTTTGTTGAGAATTTGTACACAAGCTTTTTTAAATTTTCTTGTCTTTAAAATGATTTTCCTAAAAAATGCGCTTGAAATCCTGAAATCGACGAAAAAGAACTCTAGCGCAAGGTAATCTCCAGTTCTTCAATTACACGTCCGCGTTTGACCTTTATTTTCACCGCCCTTATTGGTCTACGACTCGATCGTCAATCTGAAGGCGGAGATCTCCCTTCTTAAGATATGGTAATACGGTACGACAGTATGTGTATTTCACTTGCGAATGAAAATCACATTGAAGGAATAATTCCTTAAGTAGTTATTTTAGAGTGCGACAGATTTGGACTGAAAGTCACCACAGACGAACCCGTATGAGATATCACAAAACGTATTTTTTGCATTCAACCTGGAAACTGAAAATAAGCATCAGCCAAAAAATATTTTTTCAAACATTCCTAGATTTTACCGATGACGCGAATGACGCCAATATGGGTATGACAATGAAACTAGAAGAAATTCTAAAGACTAAATTGGCGAAAAAATAAATTCAAACATAATAAAGTTTTCTTAAGATTTTCCATTAATGACAAAATATAATTCTACGCATGATGAGTCATTATTTATCCCTAAAATCGGAAGTTGTTGTATGCCAAATATTTAAATTGTTGATGTTTAAGAATTCTCCATTGAAATTTGAACGATAACATGTTTTGCAGGTACTTGTGTGTAATAATAAACTGTATTATTTAGGGAAAATCGCAAATAACCGGTTCAAACCGATAATTACCGGTGAAGCAAAAACAATCAAAAAATTTTCGCCTGAGCTTTTTTAGTTTCCTGTTGAATGCCAAAACCCCGGGTCTATTTTTACTAGAAGTTATCAATTTTATTGGCGGGAATTTCTTCCAACGCAATCTTCATTTCGTAAAAAACACATACTGTAGCTAATGTAAAAAACGGCGCTAGAGTAGTCTTTCGTCGATTTCAGTATTTCAAACGCATTTTTTTTGCAAAAAAACATTTCAAGAGGAGAAAAATTCAAGCTCGTTAGAGCTAGCTGTCTTACGGTTCAATAAATATTATAAAAATTCGCGCTGTGCGTATTCTCAGCCGAAAACCCAATTAAGACTATCTATGTCATCTTCTAGTGAGAAAGTTTATATGGGATATACTGGTTGAATTTCATTTTTTGTCGGTGTTTCACTCATCACTCAATTTAAAGCTAATTTATAGTGTAATTATAAGTGATGCGTGACACACCGACAAAAAATAAAATTCAACCTGTATAAATCTGGAAGGCGTCCGATTAATTTAAGTTTTTGACCTCGAATCTCAATCTATTTAAGGGGGTACCCCTCATGAAATGAGGCTGAACCAACAAATTTTCCAGATTTAATCTTGACTATTTTTTTCTGAAAATATGGACAATTTGAAGATGACTGGTAGTATGTTTACCTCCATACTTAGCCAGGAACCTACTTTGTCATCATTTTTTATTTATTTTCACCAAAATTTCTTGATTTTGAAAAATGTTAGGACAGCTTTCGAAGAGAAAAAAACATTAAAATTTAGGTTTCGATAGTACACGCCCTCTCGCGGGGTCATCAGCTGCTCATCTCATATATGTTGAACATATTATGTTCCAATATTGTGACTAAAAAATCTAGGAAAAAATGGCCTTTTCCGCGAGCCTCTTACATATCAGCTCAAAAAATCGTTTTTAGAGCGATTATTTCGAATTTTTCCAAAACGATAGTACACGACCTGCGTGCGTTTCTTTTTGTGTTCATAAAATTCGAAAAATAATTTTTAACGAAACGATATCTTAACTAGCAGGGTTTCGGCTCGAAAGCGCTACATTCCATTCAGCTATCGTGGATCCACATTTTTCGGATCGTATTTTTTCTGCCCAAATTTTGATTCCAATTTTTTGATAAACTTGGAGTTTCAAACTTTAAATTTTCCTGGTAGCACCCTTTTCGTAGCCGAGTCCCTCCCATTTCCATCCGCTGTCGAAAATCCAATCCACTCATTTCTCGATCCGACCCAAATGTCTGAGGCCCAAAAGCTTATCCAAAATGGGGACTCTTCACTGGTTAAAAATATAATTTCCGCTTTTGAAAATGTGAAAACATCATTTGAACTTGAAGATAAAGATCTTGATTCTAGGCATGGATCGAAATTTCACCAAACATTTATGAATCAACATTTTATAATTTTTCTTTTATTCATTTTTTTCCAATTTTTATATTTATTCGTGGTGATAATTTTGACCCTTTATTCTTGGGATGTCTCGAGCTTCAAAGAAATTCCAATTTTGAACTCTATTTTAGCTGAAAAGGACGATATTTTCAAAAGAAAGGAAAACTACGTTCATAAATCAGAAGTAAATGGCATTCCGCAGTCCTCAGCTAAAGTAATCAGAGATGAAAAAATAGAGAAAAAGGAAAAGAAAAGACTAAAAAAGGAATGATTATTTATATTTATAAGCAATTTGATTTTTAAATTTTTGCCGGTCAATTTCAGGTATAACCGGACATTATGTGAAAAATCAAAAGTTCGGTCTTTTGTTCTAAATAATACAAAAACGTAAGGTAAATGTTTTATATTGTTGGTTTTCAAAAAATATATTCGGAAAAAGATATAGACGTCACTAGCAATAACTTTATTTATAAGTTTATCTAATTTCACGTAAAAACATCCTTTATAATAATCATTCACCAGGAGAAAAAACGTGAAAAAGAGCGAGAAGATGAATCTTCCAAAAAGCCTAAAAAAGATAAAGCCAAAAAAGAAGAACGAAAACGAGAACGAGAAAAAAAGCGTGAAAAAAAAGCTGCTGACAGAGATCGAAGTATTTCAAAAGATTCGAATTCATACGATGATTCAACCAGAGAATCGTGCGATATTTCAGAATTTACAAAACCAGACAAGGAGAAAAATTCTCTTGAAAAAGCTGAGGTAAACTCCTCTGAAAAAATGGAAGTTGATAATTTACCATCATCAAAAGCAGAAACTGTTGAGAAAGCTGAAACTTTAAAGAAAACTGAAACTTTAAAGAAAACTGAAACTGTTAAAAAACCTGAAAATGTTAAGAAAACTGAAACCGTAAAGAACGCTGGAACTGAAAAGAAATCCGAAACTGATAAAAAACCTGAACCTGAGAAAAAACCTGAAACTGACAAAAAACCTGAAACTGTAAAGAAAGAAGAATACCTAAAAACGATCCTTGTACCCCCTTATCTGGCAGTCAAACACCTAAAAATGAAGAGGTTTTTCAACACGTTTCAGGTGGTAGTTATAATTCGAAAAAATTTATTTGTCCGGAAAATCTAAAAAATTAGAAATATGCTTTTTAAAATGCTTCAGTAACCAATCTTTTCAACTACATACAAGAAAAATGTGTTTTGGTCCTTCTTATTTTTTCGAATGATTTTTTCTCCCATTGGCCTTTAACCTAGGACGATCTCCTCCATTAAAAACCATAACATATTTTCCGTATTGTAGTATAGCTAGAGACTTGGTATTTTAATTTTTTATCAAAAGTTAATTTTTACTGATTTATGAGCGCCAGGCAAGTATTTACAAAGTTTAGGTACAAAGTTTTTTTAATCTGAATCTTTAGAAAATTTGCTACAAAAATGATTTTTTTTTATATTGATCATCTGACCGAAAATCCGCGATCTTAATTCCTCATTTCTGCCAGATATACCGATATATTTGCTAATTCTGGCAAACTGCTGATTCCGGTCGACCGGATTTGACTGGATAGCAATACAAATTTCCCATATTGCAATTTTCGAAAGATTCACATGCAAACTGCCTGAAATTTTGTTGTATAAAAATAAAATCGAAGTACACGGGCTGAAGTTTCTCATTGATAAGACTTAGATACAAGACGTTTAACAAATGCTTGCAAAATTTTTTAAACTTTTATATGTATATATATACATGTATCTCGATATGTCGATTTTTTTATGGCTAACTTGTACACTGTAGAAAAGGAGTGGTGCAGTTTTCTTTTTTAAATTCAGTACAAAAAATATGAAGAAAATTTTTTCTGTTTTTATGAAATTTCAGATTTTCCAGTGTTAATTTCAACAAGAACTTCTAAATAAACCTTTCAGACCCCTAAGAAAGATGATGAAATGGGAAGAAAAACTCCAAGTACTCCCGAAATAAATTCTAAAACAATCACTGGCCAAATTTATGGTACAATAATGAACAATTTGTCTGAAAACACCCCCTCGGAAAATAACACAGAAGTTAAAATGGAAGTGGATAAACCAGTCATTATTCCTGGGAGTACAAAATTTGTTAGATTAGTATTTCTAGAAGACCAGGCAGAAACAGAAATTTTTAGTTTGAAAAATATGACCAGAAAAGACGGGAGTTTACTACAGGGGTTTTCAAAAGTTAGAATTGGAGAATTACTAGTTGCTAAGCATCCAAAAACTGGAAAATTAACAGAAGCCACAGTTATGGATCCAACTTTAGAAAGATCAGAAAAGTTAAAAATGGAATTTGAAAGTAGAAAAAAGAAGATTCCAGGATATGTCGAAGGAGTTAACAAAAAATATCACTGTTATGTAAAAGTAAAGAAGTTGAATTCGACAGAAATTAATGGCCAAATAAGAAAATATGCCAGAATGTAAGTTTTAAGAAAATAATGACGATACTCCCATGACGATTTGCAAGATTTTTTTATGCATATCTTCTCTTACAATTACACCTACGCTTATTCGAAATTTCTTGCCTAGTACATCGTACATACTGATTCTTGTACTGATTCTAGTACCGTTTTACTAAATCCGATATAGTCGCTTCCATAGCCCATATACGCGTAACTTTGCTCAATTGATTGAAAAATATAGAGAATTCCAAATGGGATCCAATGATACTTTTCTCTAGAAAATCGGATGAATAATTATATTCTCGCGTAAGCCATTTTTTAACATTCCACTTTTGGTTTCTTCACCACTTGAAACTCACGCGGTACATGCTGAGGTTTTTGATGGAGAGGGTGACCCATTAAAAATACCCATATATTTTTCAGATTACCCTGAAGTCGTTTTTTACTCCACACATTTCACGGGTATCTGTTCTGAGACAAGATAGAGATAAACTGCTTTCATCTTAATTTAGAACGAATTTTGTAATTTGAAAAAACAGTCATTTTTGTGATCAAATTCGATGGCTTATTTCCAGTCACGTGGTCAACCTAGGAATCAAAAAAATATCCTCGTTTATTTTTTTCTTAGGTTTCACATTTGTCGCTATCTTGCCTAGTTCTCCTACTTAAATTTTTTTAGACGCGACATATTTGACTGTGCCACCACAGACGAACCGTATGAGATATCACAAAACAGATTTTGCATTCAACTGGAAACTAAAAAAGTACCTTAGGCCAAAATTGTTGATGCAAATTTCTCGGGATTTTCAAATGCCCGGAAATGACCATATATGGGTATGAAATGAACTAGAAGAAATTCTAAGACTAATGGCTGGAAAATAAAATTTAAGTTTTCTTAAGATTTTTCATAATGACAATATTTGATTCTTCGATGATGAGTCATTATTTATCCCTAAAACCGGAAGTTGTTGTATGCCAAATATTGAAATTGTTGATGTTAAAGAATTCTTCATTGAAATTTGAACGATAACATGTTTTGCAGGTACTTGTGTGTGATAATAAACTGTATTATTAAGGTGAAATCGCAAATAACCGGTTCAACCCGATAATTACCGGTAGAGCGAAAACAAATCAAAAAATTTTGGCCTTAGCTTTTTAAGTTTCCAGTTGAATGCAAAAAAACGTTTTGTGATATCTCATACGGTTCGTTGTGTTGGCACAGTCAAATTTGTCGCATCTAAAAAAAAACTACCTTAGCCCAAATCCCAGTGGTGGAGTCAAAAAACGACATAGGGAGACCCTTTGACCACATGGAATTTTTTAATGGAGTATAATTGAAAACGGAATTTGAAAATACATTTGCAATTATAATGTCCCGTTAAATATGCCATGTGGTGACCACATTGTGGTAAACGGTTGGGGTGAGCTAAAAAAGCTACACGTGTATTAAAAAGGCATGTTATACCAGAAATACTTATTTTTTGTGATCTTTAAATTATACTGTATTATAATAACGTAGCTTTTAAATGGCGAACAGAAAAATAACGCCAATCAATCCGCACAATTCCCGTAAAAATAGCCTGATTTATCCGGAATAATTGTCCTTTAGCTTAAGTATTAACTTAAGTATAATCTTCGATATATTATAAGTTATAATTAGGGGGTGAACCGGGAAAAAATGTAACTTTTGAAATCGGGGATACGGCATAAAACCAGAAAAAAATCAGGTATGAAATTGAAAAAGAAAAAAAAGAGCATTTCTTTTAATTCAGTTTTTACCGGTGAATTTACCGGTTCTTACTTTAAATTGCTGGTTACATACCGTCCGCATGGCTTAGTGACCATATTATTCCTGATCCTTGGGTAATTTTACGCTATCATGCTAAATATCTAAGGTTTTCCGGCCGGCGCAGCCTATAATTTTAGATGATTTACATTTTCCGCTACGCATGTTTGTTCAAAATAACCTAAAATTTTCGAACATGATTTTTCAAATCTTTTTTTGGGAAATGTAGCAAATTTTTTTTGTGAGTACGGCTGTGTTGTTTGTTATTCAAATAATAGTTAAATAAGCTCATACTCAATTATTTCAATTCAGTCATAAAAGAGTGGTTTTCGTGACTCATTTTGTGGCCACAAGAGGGCTCAAAAATATTTTTTCATGCTTAGAATCAGTTTCCTTGAAGTATATTTACCATGTAAGCTCAAATAATTTTGGTCAACTGTTATGATTTCGAAAGGTTGCCGGTTCGCATCCTAGTTATATTTCATAACTCTGAATCTTTAATGATTATTTTTCGGAAAATTTCTGATAAATAAACGATTCGAATGGCATTTTTTCCCGATAATACACTTCACAATGTTAAGGTATTTGTCCAGCTAACTTGAAAAATCACATAAGGAAAATATTTACAAAAATATGGTGTCAATTATTGGTCACCTTGCTGAATGTCAAAAAAAATACTTTTTATCAAAATCTTCTAGAACGAGCACATGAATCTAAAATAGATATAGATTACCATTTGTATTTCATTTTATAGTTATTGGTTCAAAAGTATTTTTTTTATAAACGCTAACTTTCCAAAACAATCATGAAAAATGTTTTTGAGGAGAGTTTCGAAAAAATGATTCTAAATGATGACAATTGTGTATTAAGTGAGAGAAGGAGAAAAGCTGAACGATTAGAAGAAGACGAAAAAAGAAAGAAAAAGGAATTAGTCAGGTATATCGCGGAATTTTATTTTTAGCCATTATGCTTCAAAAATTTTTAAGTTTCATATAACCAGTGCTCCTGGCACATATTAGCTACTTTTTTCGCCAAAAATTTCTATATAATTCGGTCCAAATCGGATCATTTTTTGATTTTTTTCGGAGATTACTGAAATTGTTTAATTATCAGTTTTTATTAAAAATGATCTGATTCGAACCATTTTTTAAATTGATTTTTCTCTTAATAGTAATGCTCAGTTTGACTTATCTAAGGACTTAAAGAGGGTCGGTGCATTTTGACAGATTTGCACTTTCTCAATTTTTGTTGTCTTGATGGGAAACTTTTTGCCACTTCAAAATTTTCGAATAAAAACTTTTTCGAACACAAGTTGCCACTTTTCAGCTTACTTTGTATAATCTGAATTTCTTCAGATTGATTATTTTTACTAAAGTATAAATATAAATCTTCTTTTAAAAAAAACTCAAAAAACGCGCGTTTGCTTCCATGGTGTCTAAATAACAGTAAAATTTAGTATTCTTCATTTATTACTTATAAGTCTTAAAATACGCTCTCGACCACCGGCTCGGATTTATTAAATTTTAATTTTATACGATTTCTACGTCAAAATCGAAAATTTAAATTTGTGAAAAAAATTTATCAAATTTGACGCGGTGGATGGGTCGGCTTATCAATTCGTCAAGTTTGGGTGTGATAAACATTTTCTATTCCCCGGAAATGAGGCTTTGGAGTATTTCTGCCGATCTGTATTTCGTTTAAATAGTATGATTCAGAGTGATAACAAGACGAAGAAAACAAACGAAGCATATTTAAATATAGTGAAGAGTCATTTCCAAATAATTCAGCTAAGGACCAGAAAAAATTATTGAAAAATTTGAACAAAATGAGGAAATATTTCAATAATATTCCAATTAGATGACCGAAAATCCCCAAAAAATGTCAATATGATTTCAACACATAAAAAATATGTGGTCACTACGCGACAAGTTAAAGTGGCCATTTTGAAAATTTTTTTTTTGATGTTAAGGGGTACTCAACGGTTCTAGTATTTTGAATAGGGTCTCAGAATTAAACAAAACCAAGTTAATATAATATTTTGAAGAGGCTGATTTGAAGATCTGACTCTCTGCTATTTTTTTATAAGCACCACAGCACCAAATGGGAGTATACTTCTAGAACACTGATTTTATATTAAATGTCTTATTTAAAATTTATGAATTTTTGTCAGAATAACAGTCTGTACTCCATTTATGATACCCCGATTTTTTTTGCAAAATTTCGATCGGACATATACTAGAATCAGAAAAAACCGTAATTTTTCAAATTTGGAGCTTGATTTTCTCAAAAACAGTTCGACACATTTTTGTGTTACCACTAATATATTGAAACTACTAAAATAGATTTTCTAAACGTTCTCGAACAGCACATTTCTTGCTCTCTAAAAATCGAATTTTCTCTATTTCTATAAATGTTTCAAAAACCAACGATTTTTAAATCATATAATAAATTGATATTATGACCGCAGACAAGTTGTTTTCTGAANTAGATTTGACCGAAAATCCCAAAAAAATGTCATATGATTTTTCAAATAGCACATAAAAAATATGTGGTCACCTACGCGACAAGTTAAAGTGGCCATTTTGAAAAGTTTTTTTTGTTGATGTTAAGGGGGTACTCAACGGTTTCTAGTATTTTGAATCGGGTCTCAGAATTAAACAAAACAAGTTATAAATATTTTGAAGAGGCTAATTTGAAGATCTGACTCTCTGCTATTTTTTTTATAAGCACCACAGCACCAAATGCGAGTATACTTCTAGAACACTGATTTTATATGAAATGTCTTTTTTCTCAATAACGGCTGATTTAAATTTTATGAATTTTTGTCAGAATAACAGTCTGTACTCCATTTATGACACCCCGATTTTTTTTGCAAAATTTCGATCGGACATATACTAGAATCAGAAAAAACCGTAATTTTTTGAGATTTTCAAATTTGGAGCTTGATTTTCTCAAGAACAGTTCGACACATTTTTTTTTAATTTGATATGAGTTCTATATCGAAGAACCTGCCTAGTGTAATTTTTATGTCAATCGTCTATGTTTTTATGTTGTTATTGACATAAAAATTACACTAGGCAGGATCTTCGATATACTTTTCTATATTTTTGTTTTATGGATATATGCACTGATTTCTAGAAAATTGCGATTTGGTGAAACCGGAAGTTGATTTTTAAAATTTCTAGAAAAGTTAAGTTGATCAGATTTAGTTAAAAATACCACCAAGTGAAAGTTGATGATTAACTGAACAAAAAATTTGCTTACATGATATCGAAATTTTGGTCCGATATATTCTAGAATCATAAAAACGCCAAAATTTCAAATTGAACCTAAAATTTCTAGAAACTGGTTCGACACATTTTTTTTTAATTTGAGTATTAGTTGGAGTGATATGTCTTCTTACTTTCTCATGAATTTTTTTTTTTGAGTCACGGAATAATAGAAAACTGCATTTTAGTTCAGCCGGAAGTCGATTTTCGGAGTTTCTAGATACTAATTTTCATTCGATTTTACCGAAAGTACCCTCAAATTAAAGCTAGTGNGTGATAACATCGAAGGTATCACAAAACCAGCTATCCGAGATTAGCTCGACGAGGTGGAGTCAAACGTATTTCTCGTAAGTTCTCAAGGTTTTCTTGAAAATGTTATCAGAGATGCCGTAACTTATACTGGAACATGGTAAAAGAAAGACTGTTACTGCTATTGATTGAGTTTTTTGAATTTTTTCACTGACGGCCGTTTTTTAGGGCCATGAAAATAAAAATCAGATCATGAATAAGTGTTTACAGCGTCCCTGATGATAAATATAAACTTGATTGTAAGAATATTTGTAAACGGATAATTTCCTCTACATTTATTTATATTGTTAATACGATAACGTTTAAATATCTTAGGAGGCAGTGGATTGTTAACAACAAATTGTGAAAACTTATTTTTGCTAAATGTTAGCAATTGCATAAATAAATCAAAAAATCAGTAAACTGATAGATTAGAACTTTTTCAAGCTTATTTCTCTATCCAAATGAGCAAAAGTTGCTTACTTCGTAAAATTACATTTTCAGTTATCAATCAAGACCATTTTCTTATTTTTTTTTAATTAGATTGGTGGTCCTGAAAAGGACCGTTTTTTGAAACCAGTTCCAAAACAACTTATTTGTCTGAAGTCTTTTTTTGGCAAAAGAACAGCTGAATATTTGGAAGAACACCACCTTGAGCGATAGTGACTCCACCAAGAAGTTTGTTCAATTCTTTCGTCATTTCTGATAGCGAGTTGAGATGTCTTGGAATAATTCTGCGTTTCTTTGTTATCTGGGCGGCGTTTCCGGCTAACTTCAAAACTTCAGCTGATAAGTATTCGAGTACAGCGGCCATGTATACTGGGGCAACCAGCTCCGGACTCGCTGAGCATAGTTACCTTTCGTAACATATCGCGTGAACTCGGCCGACTGGAATTGAAGTCCAGCACGGGTTGATCGAGTCTGGACTTAGCCTTAACTTTAGCTCCTTTACCTTTCCTGACATATTTATTTTATTATTTCTTAAATAATTAAGATGACTATTCTCGCAGTCGTTTTGAATTTATACAAAAAGTGGGAAATCGTAGGCGTCAGATAATTGGCGATACATTTATCGATCTCAACGATTTTATTTATCCGCGCTTTCGCCTCAAGTTTTCAGCTCAATTTTTAGTTTTTGGCGCCAAACACTACTATGCCTCGGGCCACGGCACGCCGTTTTCTCGCGAAAGCGTTTATAATCTTGCGATTTCTTTGAATAATTATCATCACCGAAAAATTGAATTGTAAAAAAATGGTTTTTGTCAAAGACAAGCTAAGGCCGTGAAAGTTCCGAGCCAAAAAAAGCTATAACTAAAAAGCCACCAGCAGCTGATGGCAAAAAGGTCCGACGAAAAGAAGCGTAAGGAATCGTACTCGATTTACATTACAAAGTATTAAAGCAGGTACACCCAGACACCCGGTGTCTCCTCTAAAGCTATGACGATTATGAACTCTTTCGTGGCTGACATTTTTGAAAGAATTGCTAATGAGGCCTCTAAATTAGCCAAATATAACAAGCGATCAACAATTCTCTTCCCGAGAAATTCAAACTGCTGTCAGACTTCTTCTCCCAGGAGAATTAGCTAAACACGCTGTTTCTGAGGGAACTAAGGCTGTCACCAAATACACTTCATCCAAGTAAATTTATTTGACTGAGAATCTAAAAAGCCCTTTTTAGGGCCACCAATACTTCTAATTCCACAACGTTTAGAGCACTAAACCTTTTTACTCCAAAATTTCCGATTATATTTCTGTTCGTAACAACCGAATACTCAAGAAATTCGAAATTTAAAAAAAATGCAGGCGTTTAATATTGCATGGAGAAAAATAAATTTCATAGACAAAATTAAAAAATTTGTATGCTTAGTTTAATTATGCCAAATTTCAGAAAAAAAATTCAGCGCTGTGAAATTTAATTATCAAATTTCTCGTTTTTGTATTTTCAGAGTGGCATTTTGGAGATCATTTTAGGGGTACTCAACGGTTTCTTGTATTTTGAATCGGGTCTCAGAATTAAACAAAACAAGTTATAATTATTTTGAAGAAGCTAATTTGAAGATCTGATTCTCTGCTATTAACTGAAGGAGAAATTTTTTTATCACCACCACAGCACCAAGTGGGAGTAGAGTTCTAGAACACTGATTTTATCTTAAATGTCTTTTCTCAATAACCGCTGATTGAAATTTTATGAATTTTTTGTCAGAATAACAGTCTGTACTCCATTTATGACACCCCGATTTTTTTTTTGCAAAATTTCGATCGGACATATTCTAGAATCAGAAAAAAAACGTAATTTTTGAGGTTTCAAATTTGGAGCTTTATTTTCTCAAAAACAGTTCGACACAATTTTTTTTAAATTTGATATGAGTTGGAGTAATTTATTCTTACTTTTCTATATTTTTGTTTTATGGATCTATGTACAGAATTCTAGAAAATTGCAATTTGGTGAAAGCGGAAGTTGATTTTTAAGATTTCTAGAAAAGTTAAGTTGATCAGATTTAGTTAAAAATACACAAGTGATAGATGATGATTAACTGAAAAAAAATTTGCTTACATGATATCGAAATTTTGGTCCGATATATTTCTAGATCACAAAAACGCCGAAATTTCAAATTGAACCTAAAATTTCTAGAACTGGTTCCGACAACAATTTTTTTAATTTGATTATAAGTTGGAGTGATATGTCTTCTTACTTTCTCATGAAATTTTTTTGAGTCTCTGCACGGAATAATAAAAAATGCGTTTTAGTTCAGCCGAACGGAAGTCGATTTTCGGAGTTTCTAGATAATAATTTTCATATTCGATTTTACCGAAAGTACCCTCAAATTAAAGCTAGTACAAAACTAAACTAAAAAGGTGCTAATCACTTTTACATATTCTTAGGATTTTTCATTTAAATCGAGGTTTATGTATTTTTTCCAAAAAAAATACTTTGAAAAAATCTGAAAAACCTCGAAAAATTTTTTTCTGGAAATACATTTTGAGGCCATTTGGTGCATTTACAATGTCCCCAGCCTGAAATAAAAAATCGTTGAGTACCCCCTTAATTTCGACGAATTTTTGATACCGTCTCTAAGTTTTCTTCTGGAAGCGCTCAAAAAATTATAAAAAATAAAAAAGCAAACAAAAATTACTGTACAAAAAACCGCATTCTTTTGTCGTGCAAAAATTGAGGCCCTTGGGAGGGCGCAAATAGAACTACCTTCGCACCATAAGCATTAAAACCCTTGAAAGGGTGTAGAAAAATGGCAATTCAGCCAAAAAATTCGCTTTGTTTTTTATTCTTGCCACCCGCAAAATGGGGTGGTATACCATGGTACCACTTTAGAGCAAAAGTCTCCGAATAACCCGCCCTTCTTCTTAATTAGACTGTGCACGGGCTAAAAACTCAACTGTGAGCCTCTTAATATTGAGAGCACAAATAAAAAACAAACAACAACAAAGTTTGAAATTGGGTAAAATTTTGAGAAATTTATCAGAATTTGTTTTTGGAAATTGAAATTTTTCTAATTGCATTTTTTCAGGGTTTTCGAGGACAGTTAAAAAATCTAAATATAATCCCCACCAAAACAATTTTAATTGAATTTTACAGAAAGATCCATAAGGGTTGTCGGAATTGCCGACGGGTAACCAAGAAAGTATTTCATATCTATTTTTGCTCCTGCTGAGCTGATGTCGAAAAAAGTTATTAATTTATTATTTTTTGGTGTCACCTAGCTCGTGTCTTATCGAAATAATAATTAAAACTGTACTTTAACCCTTTGCAAAATTCTGAATTTTTGGTATTTATTTCCTTCTTTCGGTTTTAATTTAATCAAAAAATTTAGGTGTAAGAAAAATTCAGAAATAAAGAAGTTGAAAAAAATTGAAATAAAAAAACATTAATTCGGTATTGATTTNGGAAGCATAAATTAATTCTCCTTCACCCCTCATGAATGAAACGGGCTTCTAATTGGTCGGTCAATATTGACGAATAATAATCTGCTCGCTTCATTTCACGCCAGAGAAATTGCCCTTGTTGGTCTCGAACAATTATATTCCATACTGTATTTTTAAATACTTCCTCCTATTTTGGTGAATGAAAGTTTCCCAATAACTAGCGGTAGCAGTACCCCTGTATTAAATTGGTGGCCCTAAAAAGGACCGTTTGAAGAAGTAGAACTTAGGCTCGTTCTCCTCTGATTCTTCTGGCCAATTGAATATCTTTTGGCATAA
>SCLH01062932.1:0-11101 GCA_004367855.1 Oikopleura vanhoeffeni
GAGAGGTAATGTTTGGTCCGACGATTTGTACTTTTGTTATAATTGGTCATTGAAAACCCCATTTTTGCCTTAAAATGCGACGACCACCCTTTATTGCAGAGGATTCATGAATAAATATTTTTAAAAAATTCAAATAAACTAATATGGTTTTTAAAGTCAAAAATAGAATAAGAATTTGCAAAAAAAAAATCAATTTATACATTTTTAACAGTGTAGTTTTGTCAAAAATTTTTCCTCCCTACAATTTTAACGCCCCTTTTTTTTCTCTTAGACGGACATAATTTTTGGAAAATGGACAAATTATTGTCGTTTTGTCCTCTTACAGGGAGTCCTCTTAGACGAATACGACAGTAATTTTAAATTTGAGTAATACTCATTTAGAATTTTAGAAAATCATCCAGAAAAGAAATGACTCATTCTTTGAAACCGGATATTTTTCGTTAAAATTCGAAATTTTTTAAGAAAAGCAAAGAGTCCCAGACATTCTTAATCAGATTGAAATGGGGGTTATCATCACTGATTTCTGATATACGTTGATTTAATAATATTCATCTGAAAAAAAGAGTATGTTTCTATTGAAAAGAATTCAAATCAATAAAAAAATTACTTACAAATGGCGGAATTTTATCCCAATTCCATTTCCTCCCAACATTTTCTTCGAATGATGAATAAAGTTCTTCAAAATCTTTCACTTTTATAATATTTGTATGAATAAAGTCTGCAATTAGTTGGGCCATAACCTGGAAAATTCAGGCCGCTTTACGCAGTAGCACCATAGAGGCAAATTATATTATTTCTCAAACTAATATCAGTATTATTCGATCATTTTTCTATAAAAATAAAAATTTAGGTAAAAAACGGTTTAGAACGAAAAAAAACAATTATTAATAATTGCACTGATAGCATAAGTTGAAAATAACAACTGCATAATATTCTGGAACATTCGAGATGTTTTTGTCCGTAATTATTATCTGTTAAATTAAAAATAGCAAATATTTAATCAATTTGTATAGGCTTAAAAATGTATTTTGTTATTTCAGTAAATATATAATTGTGGGCTAATATATAGTTTTTCATAGATAAAGCACTTTGGAAATGAAATATTGGTTTTCTTTAGATACACTAAAATATACAAAAACTCAGAAGGTTAGGGAGAAATAGATAATTTAATAAATTTTTATGACATATCTATAATTTACAGCAAACTTTCTTCAGGAATGTTGCCTTTTTAAAACTGCAGTTTTGATCAAATATTCGTCTTCTGGAATAATTATAAAAAAAATGCGTTTTATACTACTCTAATCAGGGAAACCCCGTTTTGCGGGGAGGTTTTGAACTTCACCTAGCAACCCCTTTTTAAACACAAAACAAGTTCATCAGTATTGTATCTGAGATATTGGGAAAATGAGAAATGAATTATATTTGATCATAATTTTGTTTAAAAATGATTATATGCGGCATATTATGTGCGTATATCATTTTAACCCATATGATGGTCAAATTTCATTCGAGCAACATGTGCATTTTTCAAAAATTCCTTTTCATGACATTTGGAAAATAATGCGTCGTTTTACTGAGAACTCCCCTGAAGAACGTGCGACATTAATTATACATACTCACGAACTGTTGATATATACAATTTCGTTTTGTTAGCTTTATCAAGCCCTCTTAAAATTTATTTTTTACACAATAGTTCCTAGTCTACAATTTTTCTAAGAGTGATTCAATTTGAGAGTTGATAACAGAAAAGATTATTTAACCTAATTGAAAAATTGTTTCAATAGCAAATGATATATCTGAGAAGGGGACCTCTAGGCCCTCCGTTGCGCGTACGCGATTGATCTTTATAGTCAACGCCCTAATTGGTCAACGACCTTATTGATCACGCTCTTATTTGTCAAAGGCGATCGCACAACGGAAGGCCTAGAGATCCCCTTCTTTCTTATGTAGTCGTTGATAATAAGTATAAATTAACGTATAATGTGGTATGATCACATAATCCACATAATAAAAGTAAATTGTAATTTATTCAGTAATTTATACACAAAAAATATGATATAATTTCTATTATTAATTATAATTTAAATGTATAATATATATGTTTTTTGCGATATCAAAATGCAACGTGTTTTAATACAGCGGACTCTCTCTAAATGAAAACCCGCTAACTGGAAGAAAGTTTAACTTTGATTGGCATTTTCGAAATATAAAATTTTGAATAGACTGGTTTCAAATGTTTTTTTTGAAAACTCGAACAAAGTTCACAATTTTTAGCTCAATTCCGGTCAATGCCCATATCGCCGAATTGCGTGGGTGTTTGTGATTTTTATTACAAATAACTTTGAGTGCGTCATGAAAATCGTCATATTTCAAGATTAAATTTCCAAAATCTACCTTTTTGGATTTTGGTGGAGTACGTAATTCTTCACATTTTGGTATTTTACTTCATTTGAACCAATCGTAAAACTCCTTATAAGGAGTTGCACATAAAATTGAAAATTCTTCAAATTATGACGTCATTTCGAACAAAAAAAAACATTTATGTCTCCATATCGTCGAAAGTGCCAATATCGCCGAATTTTTGTTAGAAAAAACTTTCGGCGATATTGGGCCTCCTCTGCATTAGAGTTGTTCCAGCTGTTGAGACCACAAGTGCGGTTTCGAGTTTTAATTCATAATTAAAATTTTATCTTTTAAACTGTTTACTTTAAGAATCCAATTTGAAAACCTGTATCTCGGTGGATTTTTGATCATACTGTGTAGTTATGTGTAATACTTGAAAATGTACATTAAAATAAGGAAAACTTGGTTGTATAGAAAACAAAACAATAGTTGTTTTCAATTTGATCGCATACGCTATATTATAAACTAAATTAACATGCAGTTATTGTTCCGTTTTAGACACCTCCTCTTTGCAAGTGGAATGAATTAGCAGTCAAACGCGATATTTGTGGATTTATGGTCCCAAAACAACATTTTACCCTTCAAAGTTAGATGTTTCTATTTCTGACCTGATATTTCATAAAATAGAGTGGTTTTCAAAAACTGCTGACAACTGGAAATAAAAAAGTAGGGCTCTGCTACACCTCACTTGGAGAAACGAGGTCTCTAAAACGAACAATACGGGAATATTTCTATGGTTACAATTTCTGAAGATAGACTTTCGTTTTCCGCTGAAAATCTTCGGGTTAAAAAATACAAAATATAAATTTGGGCCATTTATTTTGAATATCAATCATAGGAACTTCATTGATATTCAAAATATATGGCGGCAAATTCATGGTTTCATTTTTGAACCGACTCACCCATAAATTGATAGTCGTTTAAATAGTTAATACTCGCCAGTATTTTTGGTTCTTTTTGACATAATGGGTGCTCAAGAAATCTTTTCTGGAGCGAAAAGTTACGCAGCACATTGAAATGATTTTTCTGTACTTTAGGAATATAGTTTTAAAGTTCAATAATAAGTTTTTGATTAACGAGAATCTAAAAAAATGCTACTGGAATTAAGATAACAATAAACTATGGTTTCAAAAACTAAAACTCTCCTATTTTGTCTCCAAATTATTTAAAATTATTATTTGGAAAGCTATGGGAAAACATCAAGAATGGCCTCTTTAATTTTTTTTTAGGTTTGTTTACTCGAAGCCATTACTTAAGGGGGTAGCAGCGATGTGGCAGACTGGCGCCAATTTAATTTACGAAAATATTTAGTTGCTTTATTTTTTTGTGCTTATTATCGTTAGCTGAACCANAATAAATGTGTATCAGCTCATTAAAATCATTTTTTATCTATTAAAGGAACGATTTGAGTTCAAACTTTTATTTTATAATTCGTAAAATTTTCGAAAAAATTCAAAGCATCATGAAAATTATAGGCATTTTTCGTCTAAAATTTTTTCTGATTAATTTTTTGTAATTTGTGAATAAAAACGAAAAAAAACAGCCACTTTAACTTTTGTTCATGCATGTTTACATATTTTCTGACTGCTGTTTGAAAAATCATGAAAAGTTTATTTGTCATTTTGGTGTACACTTTTTAGAAATATTATGAAAATTTTCCGCAAATCAAGTCCAAAAATTTTTATTGTTGGTTTTTTGAAATCTCCTTAAAAAATACAGCCAAATCACATGTGAAATTATATAGTATCTATTTGATTTCCGTACCGGTATTTCAATCGATGGAAAGGTCAAGCGAATATTGTTTCTGAACTACAGATAAAATTTACAACACTTGCTTGTGACACCGGTTTGTGCCATTTGGCACGCAATTTATAAAATGTTTATTTTTTTTAAAGAAATATAGAATTGCGGGTGTAATAGGCTACTTTACTTTTAAAAGTCAGGACATTTTTGTATATTTAAACTCAATTGAAGGTCTATTTTTCATGGTAAAAAAACTTCCATATGAGAGAAATTTTTTCATGTGGATAATGATTCTCCCACCAATGAGTTCGTTACACCTGAAAATGTCTGAAGTTTATAAATATTGTCTTTAAAAAAAAATCCCACATCGGGTCAAGTTGGAAATGAGTTTGTAATGAAAAGTGTTTTTTTTATATTTTTAAGATACTTAAGATGTTGAAAAACTAAAAATATAAAAGTTTGGTAGAAGAACACTTTTATTGAAAATAAAAACAAAATTTCACATTTTTTTCTTTCATAAATCACTCCGAAAAAATGTACCAATCTGCCACATCGCTGCTACCCCCTTAAACTCGATTGAAACTCAGATAAAAAAAAATGCTCTATTTTTGGCCATTTTTGATAATTTTTATGAAAAATAACTGTGATATGAAGGAACTTTTTTTATGTGACTATCATTGGACCCGGTTAATTAATATCGTTATTAGTACCTCAATTTCATTGTAATTTTTTAATTGGAGTGCACCTGAACGTGTCTGTTAATGAATATCTTTTTCAAAAAATCTATTTTTGTGTGTATGTTTCAAAAGGTATATCGTTTGCATAAGAAGAATAAAATGGCTAAGTTTTCAAGATGTACAGGGTGTAAGGTTTTTACTTTTTTCCAAACTGGTTACACTTGATTTCCGCCGTTTTGATTGGTTGTCAGAAGAGTTTTCTCAGATTCAACCAATCNAAACGGCGGAAATCAAGTGTAACCAGTTTGGAAAAAAGAAGGGAAAAACCTTACACCCTGTATAAAATAACTATTTTATACAGCGCTCTGAAAAAATCTTACAATTAGCCAGACTCATAATATTCCTTTATTAAACTTTGGTTAGAAAGCGTAGTTGGGAGATTTTTCTAGGATTAAATATACTAGAAAAATCTCCCAACTACGCTTTCTAACGAAAGTGTAATAAAGGGATATGTCATGACACCCCTTTAAATAATTTTCGGAACGATAGGCACTATATCACATTTCCTCCATATGTAAAAAGTCTGCTTGAAACCATACCAAATTGTCACAAAAACCAGCCTTTAAGGTAACTTTTTTTAAAACTTTTTTTAAACTAAGGTTTCTGGGTGGAATTTTTGGTTAATTTTAAAAAATATTTTTTTAATTAAATTGAATTTCAAGAAACTGTGGCTTGATTTTAGATATTCTTTGATTGGTTTCCCACGAATACGGGATAAATTCAGATCTTAAATTTTCAGGGTTTGTCTCGAATTTTTGTACAGTTGTAAATTTATGATCTGACCGTAACTTTACAGCGCCACTATCAGAATACCCTTTCACGTGAAAGTTTGAGGCCGGAGAGTTTCGCGGATTTTTAGGGGTCACTAGAATATCTGGTTGCACCGCCTTATCAAAACTGATGGTATAAACGTTTTCTGATTGGTCTAAAAGGCTCAGTTTCATCAAATTTTCAGCCATTTCCATCGAAATAGTCTCGGAATTATAAGCAGAAACAAATGCTGTTTTTTCATTGGAAATTCCATTTGGGATTAATTTTTCACTCTCAGAGATTTCCCCGGGACTCTGGTTAGGCGTAGGCGTTGAGCTACCAACCAAGGTTAACCAAGAACCCCTATTGGGCGTTAAAGACACTCTTGGTAAATTTGGCTCGTTTAATTCGTTGATAAGGGTTTGGAACGCGGGAGATATTTCCGCTAAATGATGCCCAGTGAAGAAAATAAGGTCGATTGTCTGGCGGAGAATAAAGCAGCAGATAATTTCACGGACGCCGATGTTTGAGCAGTATTCTGAGGCAAAATAATCACCTAAGGGAAAATAGGCAATACGGACCATTCCAGGGACACGCTGAAAAAACAAAATTAAAATTAAGCAAAATTTAGTTTACAGTATGTACAACTTTTGCTCGAGAATAGCAAGGCAAGGAGATTAATATTATGAGTAGCTAATAAGCACGCGCCTTAAAATGAATTGACCAATCATGTTTTAGTTACCTCCATTTCACTCGAGATTGTTTTTATCGACCAAAAAATGTACATACAGCAGGGTCCGGCGGATAGGTGAAGGCGGATAGGGTAAATCCTGGCTAATAGGTGAAGGTTATTGAGCGACAAAACTTTTCCTTCCTGACGTCGCGGGATAGGTGAAAGGCAAAAGTAGGTTTTTTTTAAACTTCCTAGGCAAAAGATAGGCGTTTTCAACGCCAAATATAGGCTATTTGAGATTTTTATAAGTGAAAAACTATTTCAATTATTTGTCCTTTTATCTATTTATCTAGGACAGTTGATTCGTCTCAAAATCGACACAATTTGTTTTCAAATAATTTCCCAGCAATTATTTCAAAGGCATTTTTTCACGATAGCTATTTATTTTTTCGTTTTAAATCAAGTTGAGACTCTTCTGGAATATTCTCTGCGATTATAAGTGCATGAGACCACAGTCTTACCCATTTATTTGTAGTGTATTTATGACCACTTTAATTTCCAGTCTGGTCGATATAATTCAACCCAAAAGCGGCAACGTTCCCAATCAGTGAAGTAAATATTTTCCAGAATATTAAATTTCGTCATGGTACGAATCATAATTAAAATTTCTTTCTTTTCAAAAAACTACAGATATAGTCCAGTGACTATTGTTAATTTATGTGGAATAATAACAACTTCAAAGTCAAATATTTCAGACATATTCCACGGTTGACCATTCTCAAGTGTCCTGGTTGTGAAAAAACATCAAGCGATTGGTTTTTGGGAATCCAGAAATTGCTACGCGTTTTATCAAGTTTAGATACCATTAACCCCTCCACCCTTTGACTATCTAAAGGCAAAAAAAATTTCGGGAGCCAAAACGGCGCAGAAATAACATCGTCACAGACCTACATTCAAATATGTCATAGGTTTGCAATTTATTTCCAAAAATATTGTTTGAAAATTTTATACGATGAGCCGTTCGAAAGTTATTTTTTCCTACTTTTTTTTGGATTTTTGTCAAAATTTCTTAAAAAAATTAATTGTGTGAAACGATACATGATATCGAAATTCTGAGAAAGCAAGTTTTTAGGAAAGTATTTAAAGATTCTTTTGATATAAGTTTATTTTATCTACATCTCTATACGAAGAATAATTTTTTCACAAGTGATTTTATGAACTTAAATAATAAAAAAAAAAATATTTTTTCAAATATTTTTTGAATGAATTGAACGGCATTTGACCAAATAGAGCCGACAAAGACAAATCGATTCAAATATAGAACATAAGGTGTACTGATTTTGAGTTTTCAGCTGATTAGCAATATTTTCCACATTTTACTGCATATATTTCTACGCGCGGCGATATGAATAATTGTTTTGTAAGCGATCAAGATATCATATTCAAATTTCAGACCAGCTTTTAATAGCTAAAGTTTCACTCCTAAATTTGTAACTTATATGTCATTGTAAAAAAGTATGGTTTTCAAGAAATAAGGTGATGAACCTCTTTTTCTCTCGCAGTTATCTAGTTTACAAACTTCGAATTTAAAAATGTTACGTGTGTTCTCTTATTTTATCCTTGATCTCATCAGTGACAATAAGTAAATTGATATCTTTCCCAGTTTTCCCGTGATAAGCGCTCAAATATGCCTTTAGATGGGCTTTTGGGTGAGGCGAAGTTCTCCGTTTCTGGTGTGAGGAGGTTAATAACTTGATCATCCAACCATTGAGATATTTAACGTTTTTAAACTTCCAATTTTATTGAGAATATTGAACTACGACGTCAACGTTATCATCAATAATGTTCCATTTTTCATCAACCAATATTTTTGTGCTTGAGTTAATTTACAATAGCCGATTTTTCCCAAATATGTTCTTTTTACAAAATAGTTTCGAGTTTCAAAACGGTCACTTTTGCATTTATCATCAAAATGGAGCAAAAAATCACCTTAATTCTCACTCTGACTACCCTTCAACTAAATTATAAAATCTAGACCTTGTTTTTATTGACCAATCAGAGCGTATCTTCCAAGCCGTCCGGCGGATAGGTGAAATCCGGCTAATAGGTGACAGGTTTGAGCGAAAAAACTTTCACCTATCCGCCGGACCCTGCTGTATTATACTTTAAGTTTTTTAGCATTTATAAAAATGCATACATGTATATTTTTTTCGTGTCCAGTTTTTTTAAATTTTGTTATAAAGTATTGTATAAATTTTTGAGATATACTGTATATCATATACAAATATATCAATTTTGTATTAATAATCTTATTTACCGGATTTTGTGCGATAGGTTTCGCAGGTCTTTTAGAATGCTCCGCAACTTTGATTTCTGGTCTTAATAAATTCAACTGTTCACTGCCACCAAATCCAGAAACAACAACCAGATCATTAATTGATTTAAATTCACGAATTATTTTTCGATGTTCGACAATATTATCTGCAAGCTCCTAAAAATTACTTATTCAATAAATATATTCGAACATCATATTTTTTACGCTACAATTTTTATTTAAATAACCTACGCAATTATGTTAATTCTAAACGTGCTCGCAAGAACAAATAGACAGTTTTCCTGTTTTTTAAATTTTCACTCAATAAAGTTTTATTATATCGTAAAAAGTGAGAAACTAGACATTCCACGTCTATTTTATCACTGTCTATTTTTTCTAACTACTTGCAAAAGTTTATTTTAACTGTTATAGACTCAGATCAAATTTCTAAAAGCTGAGCAACCAAATTAAAAGGAATTTCTTACATGCGTTATTCCGGGCAGTGTTTGTAGCTGTTCTTTAGTAGCTTGGTTTATGTCTAATCTTGGGTCATCAGGCATTTGATCCCGGAATGATTGTAAAGAGTGAAGACTTCCATTCGACTTTCCAATTTTTCGATCACGTTTCGATTTCTTACAGTTTTTTAAATAACCACACAAACCACATGAAAAGCCCATTCAATCTAAATTTATTTACATGAAAACTTTAATATTTATGAATAACCAAAAAATTTTAAATGTACACACATTCTCAGCAGCCAAAATTTTTATATAATTCGGCTTTTGAAAACAACTCATCCGATTAAGTTCTAAGATATCTCAAACTGAGCAGAAATATTTAGTGAATAATAAAATAATAAAAAATGGTCCGAATCCATTTTTTTTTTTTATGAGATTACTGAAATTGTTTAATTATGAGTTTTTGTTAAAAATTGGAAACAATGGTCTGCCATTTTTTTTTCTGAATAGTTTTGCTCAGTTTGAGCTAGCTAAAACTTAGTCGATTGGTTGTTTTTAAAAGCCGAATTATATAAAAATTTTGGCTCAAAAAGTAGCTAATATGTGCCAGGAGCACCCGTAATCGATATAAGTAATATAACAGGCATAAAAAAGCAAATTTTAGATTTTAAACCAAAAAAATGAGTTTTATCTATTTTCAGACGAATCCGTGAGTTGTATTCAGCCGCGGTGCATCTTTTATGATGCGTTAATCATCATTGTGAAATGGATCAATCGATCATTTTCAAACGCAATTGGACTTGCTTGAAACACCAGTCAGTGCCATTCGGCACAATAATTTCATATTCAAACATCCTAATACTGTGATGTGCGTCACCCAAAAATTTTACGAAAAAGAGGTGTTGTATAGAAATTTTTGAAATTATACACTTTGATTATTTTTCCCAAATTGTCCTTATAGAGGGACGGACCAAAATCAAGCGTAGGTTTTGGCCATATTTCCCCCCAAATTGTCCTTATAGAGGGTGTCTTAATAGACGCACATCACAGTACTGTTAAGAAATAGTTATGGTATCATTTTGAAACTAAAGCCAACTGAATCTCATATACAGCAGGGTCCGGCGTATAGGTGAAACTTTTTTCGCTGAAAACCTTTACCTATACGCCAGATTTCACCTATACGCCGGACGTCGGGAAGATTACGCTCTGATTGGTCAACTTAAAACAAGATCTAGAATTTAGTTAAAGGGTAGTCAGAGTAAGAATTTAGGGTGATTTTTTTGGTCAATTTCATCACAATGCAAGATAAATGTTTTGAAACTCAGAAATACAGTACTGTATTTCAGAAAATGTACTGTACTGTACTCAGAAACTTTTGGATGATTGATTCACGCAGTAATTCCGAATTAGGTTCTAGAAATATTTAATTTTTTCAACAAAATATTTAAATAAAGATTTATTAAACATTGCATTCCAAACTGATTTTTACAAAAAAGGTACCATTCGAAAAAACTATCACTTATCGCTTACATAGAAATTAAATGTGTTAGAAATACGCCACAAAAATCTTAAGAGGGTCGGTGCATTTTGACAGATACGGATATGGGCTCTTGATGAAAAACTTTTTACTGGGTTTCTATATTTATCTCAATATACCATCAAAGTAATGTTTGATAATCCAGGTAACTTTTGTAACTACAGGAGTTTTGAATTATTTTTTTTTAGAAAATTTTGAGTTCGATTTAATCCTTTCGAATTCGACAAATTTTTGAAAAAAGTTCCAAACATTATAAAAAAATGCCTTATTTTTTGTTCAATTTTTATTTTCATTATTTGTTTCAAATCAACGAAAAAAACTCTTCAAAATGGCAAATTTAACTTTTGGCTTAGTTGACCACATATTTTTTATATGCTATTTGAAAAATCATCTGACATTTTATGAGATTTTCGGTCGAAACTATTTGGAAATATTTTTAAAATTTTACTCATTTCTTGTTCAAAATTTTTCTGGAATCCTTAGCTG
>SCLH01062933.1:8254-22018 GCA_004367855.1 Oikopleura vanhoeffeni
AAAAATAGAAAAATTTTCTAAAATAAAATTTTACAAAAAAAATCTCGAATAATACTAATCGTAATTTTTTTTTAATTATGTGTGTCAAGAAAATTATTCAATACTTAATATGTAATTAAAATGTATAGTTTGAAAATGTCTGGGTTTTGAAATATAGACAAAAATATCAAAAATGTCTCTCCCAGGGGCGCAATAGTGTGGTGTTTGGCCACTTTAAAATCGATATATTGTTATTAAATAAAAATTAAGTTGAAGATAATTGTTTGAACTATGTGCCTCAGCCTTAACTTTTTAATCAAATGAGTCGTGCTGCTTTTATGATTTCTTGAAAAGTGCTCGTACAATTATGTACGAGTGGTGCGTACCGGGGTAAGAAATTATTGGTGCGTACAGGTTAACGAAAATCCGTTATTCAATTTTTACAAATGACCAGAACGTTAATCAAAAAATTTTTGCCATTTTTTGTCAACTTTGTTTCAGGTGTATTCTGAAAGTTTTAATCACTTTCAATATTATTTTCGCGATTTTTTAGCTGCTGCAGATAAACTAAGAGATTCAAAAATTGTTTTCGTAGAATTTTCCACGAGTTTGTTTCTAATTTAAAAATAATTTTATCTATAAAATATTTATAAAAAGTGTTTACAGCAGGGTAGGGCATCCGATCGGATCGGATCGGACCAGATTTGAAAAGTATTTCCGAGCAGATATTTAAGCTCGGACGCCCATCCCTGGTTAACAGAACAAAATTTTTGTTTCTGTTAAACGTTTGATTTTTTAAACAAAAGTTATGAATCTTTAAGAAGCAATACTAAATACCCAGCAATCACAACGATTGGCATTTCCAACCCGTTAAACAAAATATCAAGAAAAAAATGTTGCGTCTAATAATGTAAGACTTTTCAGTTAATAAGTACTGAGTTATTAATTCAAGTTGTATTTATGCAATTATTACAAAACATGAGTCATTCGAAAAATAACCGTTTATCGAAAATAATTATAATAAAAAAAATCGACAAATAAATTAGTTTTACTTTAGAAAATAACTTATTCAAATACAGCGTTAAAAATTGTATTTCAGCTCTAATTACTGAACAAGAGTTGAAATGGAAGAATGATTTATCAAGGTGGACTGATGCTATGGATAGATGGGATAAAGCTTTTGATAAATTCGAAAAGAATTCTAAAAGAAGACACTGACCGAAATTTTTGTTAAAATTCTATGTACATAATTCATTTTAAAAATAAAGATAATTAGCAAAAAATTTGAAGGTCGTTGGTTTTATTCCGCATTGAAAAACTGAAAGATTTTGGACACAATGTCAATTAATTTGTAAGCTTAACGATGTATATTTAAGCATTTTTTAACAGTTTTTATGCAAAAAGAGATGTTGCCCTGCTTTTCGATAAAATTAAATAAAAGTAATAGTCAGTATGTAATACGTATTATTAAATGAAATCAAGATAATATCCTAAAAAAATTTAAAAAATTAATTTCTTGTTATTATTTAATGATATTTAGCACAAAAAATAAATTTATAAATTGAAACTTTCGTTGTGCGGTAAAAATGAGTCATGGAAAAAAATAATATGCGACCGTAGTAGGGAAATTTAATTAACTGCGTGGGGCATATATCCTTTTCCCAACAGAACTCCATCTCAAAAACGTTTACTATCTCCATAGCGCGTGTTCAAATCCCACTGATGTTGTCTAAGTGATTGTCTTAGTGATTGCTTGAGTGATTACACACCGATCAAATTTAGCGGTCCCACTATCAAGCATTCTTGCCTATGATCATACTCAAGACAATCATTAAGACAATATTAGTGGGTTGTCGAACACGCGCTATAGAGATATTAAACGTTTTTGAGATGGAGTTCCGTTGAGAAAAGGATATATGAAAATAATAAATGGATATAGCGAAAATGATCCCTACTGCGCCTTTTACACCAGCAGGCGTAAGTGACCAATAAAATATCGGGATTCTTGAATTAAGTCGATAATCGAGTATTCTGATTGGATACTGGCTTATAGTTACGCCTACTGGTGTAAAAGGCGCAGTAGAGATCATTTTCGATATAATCGAACTATATATATAACCAGAAACAGGACACTGGGATTTGGATTTCCGAAAGTTGTCTCAATTACCTGAAAAACGTTTTCTTTGGGAGGTCAAACCAACCAAAAACGAAAATGGCCATAAAAAAAAATGATTCGACCTGGTGATGAAAATTGAAATTGTTCCTCAAATAATTTCTGGAATCCAATTTAATATGAAATAATTTCATCAGTTGGTTATCCTTCTTAGGTCGAGAGGTTAGCGATCCGACATCTTAGGTTCGATCTCTCGTTAGGGCATATTTTTTTACCATATTTTATTTTTGTGCGTTTTATTTTTTAAATTTTTTCAATGTTAAAATGCATGATAATGTTTAAGTAAACGAAAACGTTAGCAGAAACCAAAAATTAATATTTTATTATCAACTGAAATTTGGTGATCCTGCTTATCAATGCCTAACAATCATAATTTTTTTTCATTTTCAGTTTTGAATTCTACGTCAGCTCAAAAAGTTTCAAAGGCTATATGGGGCACACTTCATAAATATTTTGACACTTTGAATTCCATATTTCGCCACCTAGTGGTGACTAATAACAATTCAATGGTAACTTTTTTCTTAGTTAGGATCGATTGAGTATGAGTTCAAGTTTAGACTATTTAAAAAAAAATACTTGAAATAAAGCAGTTTTAGCATAGATTATTTTGTACTTGCAGAATGTTTAGTAATCTAATGAGAAGTTGTGACTGCTTGCGATAATCAAGCTTGCGATAATTTGTTGCATTGGTAAAGCACAATGGTAACAATTTAACTAGTTTAATTGCCATTTTCAATAAAAATGAAATGCTAAATTAATTTCTCAATAATTCTAACATTAAAAATTAATTTCAACATAATTTGAAATTAAAAATCAATTTCGATTTATTAATGATATCAAACATTACTGATGTTGAGGACATTATCGATTAAAACACCGATAATGTACAAAAACCAAATTAAAACACAATATCAATTTGACATTATGTGATAGACAACCAATTCAGGACTGGTTGAATATGGAAATTTTTTTCTTTGAAATGAATTTTTCTTTGTCTACTTTTCAAGTTTCTCAAGGCATTCTATTTTGAAAATTCGACCTAGTTCGCTTGAAATCAGTAATATAAAGTAAGTGCGGCCGCGACGCATCAATCCAAAGTTATGCATAACATTGATACTGTACCATCAATTTATTATACTTTCTCTTTGGAATATAACTTTTTTTCCAAACCAAATTTTTGAATAAATAAAATGATCTTTATCGTTTTGTCACCCATAGTGACTTTATAAAAATGTTCTCACAAGACCTCGGCAAGCCAGCAAAGTTTTGTGAATTTACTTGGTTTGACTTGATGGTTCCATTTTCAATAACTATGCACTTCTGGTTTAACCGGAAGTGGAAATAAAGCCAATATTAATGATACTAAATTTTACAAAATTTTTATAATTCGTTATAAAGTAAGTAGTTGATCAAAAAACGTACATATCATTAAATTTATGTTAACTGGTAATCCAAATTGAACCCAATTAGTGCCAGAAAGCAATTTAGTAGAAATCAAAAAAAATATTTGCTTATTATAAAAATCTGGAGTTTGGGTCAATCTTTCTCTCCGAAACAAATATAAATCGTTCAAATTCGAAAAAAATCTAAACTAGTGGTGCTAGAGAGCAAAACTTAAATAGTGCAAAATGAATCGCACATTCGTATCAAATGTATAAATCCAGTATTTTTTTAAATGTCCCACTCAAAATACATTACAGTGGGGTGCGGCGTATAGTAAGAAAGTTTGTCGCCAAAAAACCCTAACTATACGCGTAATTCTAACTATACGCGAAGAGAGAGATTTAATTTTTCGTTACAAATCTTCTAGATGTATAAATTTGATTTATTGAAAAAATTAAATAAGTTAATTTTAAATAAACATGAATTCGAAAAAGATTTATCCGAAAATCGTTAAAATGTCAAGGAAACAATGAAAATTATGAAAAATAATATGCTCATAGTAAATCACTCTCAGAAAACCAGTGATGCTTAATATTTTTATCTAAATAACTATTGACCCATTTTCAAGCTTTCCGAAATTGTCTGCGAGACTTGAAAACATGTTTTTCAACTCATTAAAATACCGACACTTCATTGGTCAATCCGAACATGTTTTTAAAAAAGTGTATTTTTCATTGTCGCGCCGACCAGAGAATCTTGGTCTGAAAATCTGGTTTAAAACGCCTATCTTTTGTCTAGGAACGTTTGAAAAAAAGCCCTATCTTTTGCCTGTAACTATACGCCGCACGCCCGGAACGAATAAATTTATTTTTCAAATGCGTAGGTTTTTTCGAAGGCTTACGTAGGTTTTCCGTGGAATCTAACTATACGCGTATAACTATACGCCGCACCCCGCTGTAGGGAAAACAATATGGGACAATTTTTTATTTAATTGCGGGAAAAAGAAATTTCAAGAGAATTATTAAGCTTTTAATTGAAATTACAAAAAATAATTGCTCATTTCATTAAACAAATATTTATCGCCTGACTTATAATGAATTGTTTTTAAAATATAATAGAGTATAAAATCTTCATTTTCTACTGATGTTTACAAACAATTACCCATATCAATAACGCAGCTTCCTGGTCGTTTTGCTTGATTTTAAGCAAAATTTTTTTAAATAATTCGGCGTTTGAAACCGACTTATCCGATTAAATATTTATATACGACGCAACTATCCAGAAGAAATGAATAAAGAAAAAACTATGGTCTAAATTTCACCATTTTATTCAATTTTGAAACAAAAACTGATAATAAAACACTTTCAGTAATCTCCGAAAATAATCAGAAAGAATGGTCCGATTTGGACTAATTTTTTTAATTTTATTGTTTACTTCAATATATCTAAGAATGTTATCGGATGCGTTTTAATCAAACGCCAAATTATTTAAAGTTTCCGTAATCTCTGTAATAGATACCAGGGTGCCCCATATTACCGGCCTGATATCGCCAAAAAACCTACGGAATTTCTCGAATTTTAGCCAAAAATCTTTTGGTGCCCATGTTGACTTTGAGATTTGTAATCGTTAGACGAAGGCTAGATCTACAAACAAGTACCCTCAGATTTTTCACAACTGCCCTAGAATTGTTCTGAGGCGGATTGAATGGTACCAAAAAGCGACACTACCCCCTTAAATATAATTCCAAGGTGAATTTCAAACTAATCGCATCGTTTCGGAAAATATCACCAAACAATTCCCGTAGTCGACCTCCTTATGTGGTATTGACAACATGAGGTCAATAAGCTACACGAGCGGTAATTACCCCTAGACTCATTTGAAAGTATTGATATCCCCCAGAGGCATGAGAGCATGGGAAAAGTTTAAGTGTTAGGGGATTAATTGTTGTGAAATCATTGATATAAAGGATAGACTCAAATTTTTTATTAATATAATTAAGACAATTAAAATATTAAATCACTTCATGTCCGCTGTGAAAAAAGTGAAGTTAACATTAAACTGTTTTCCACAGGAAAACCATACGATTATATAATAAAATGCTAGTAAAATAAAATTAAATGAAACCTTATGTTCCTTAAACCTGGTCTCCGATTCAAAATACCTTATCGGGTTCGTCGGAAACGATAATTCTCACCTCTGAAATAATGAAATTAGTGGTAAACAATATGTCTGCGCCTAATATTTCCGCCCGCTTTCTCATTCATGAGCAATTTTTCTGTTTTCAAACAAAGAGAAATAAAAAAAGTTCTACATTTAGTAAAAACATTATCATTTTCTTTAAAGATGGTCAAGACGAATTCCTAAAAACTGAGAATTTAAGACCTTGTTTTTTTCAAAATAAATTACGAGATAAAGCCGATGAAGAAAAATATCCGAGAAATCCAATAAAAAAGTAGGATGAAATATATTTCGAACGGCTCATCGAAAAAAAAATTATTTTTATTTCTCAAAAATTAATCGCAAACTCTATGGGCGATTTGAACCCCCAACTTCAATTTCGATTATTTTTGTCCTTTCCGGTCTTTTCAAAAAAATGAAAGCCACTTTTATGGCTCTATGAGTCTAGGGGTTAAGCAAAATTTGTTTCACCCGCTAGCGCACCATTTTTCTAAACATCAAGTTGTTAACTTATCTGATAAAAACAGTAAAAACCAATTGATCAAGTTTCAGATAATGAGCAAATTGTACAATAGATTAAAAGTTATAATGTTTGTATTTATTCTACAACTATTCACAAATATATAAGCAGTTATCTCGTGAATTCGATTAGTTTGATAATCATTTTCGCTAAATTGGTAATTGACTTTCGCTAACAATCCATTTTTCGATCATTTTCATCATCACATCCTTCGTCCGTCAGTCACGATTTTTTGCCACAAATTCTTTCTCAAAAAATTAATTTGGCAAATAAAGACTTCAAAATAAAGTTTTCTGAGCTTCGTTTTATTCAGAAATGATACATTTCAAACGTTAATTGATTCGAATTTCACCTGTGGTTCAAAAAACCCGACAACTGAATTGTCAATTTTATTATCACATGTTAAGTTTCATATGTACAAATTTAAAGTTTAGAACGGATAATATAGCCCAGGAAATTTTGTATTCATGTATTTGAACTCTAAACGATCATTGGTTGATATTAAGCTTACCACTGAACGTTAAGATCATATTAAACAATTGTCGTTGAGAATTCAAATTTTGTGAATGAAAGATTTCCCAGACTTTTATCTTCCATTTTGTAGTATGCCATTCAAATAAATCTACCATATAAATTAAAGCCTCATTTTCAAAGTTATTCATTTAATCGTCATTTTGGGTAAAGGTGTAATGTTAAAAAATTTGAATGAAAGAAAAGGAATTATTTTTAAACGCTAAGAAAATAATACTACATTTTATTCATTTTTTCAAATTATATCATACTTAGTCAAGAAACTGCTAATTTTTGATAATAATGATGCCGATTCTAGCTCTTGGCATTAAACTTTTTCACAATTAAACCATTTGCTCGTCATTTTTGTCTTTTCTTCGAGAAAAATATGTATAATCTTTAATAAACATTTGTTGATATCGAAGATTATCCCTTGACCAGCTTTCTTACCCAGCGTCATCACTGTAACGCTTATTTCAAGAATCGCGTAATTTGATTGCTCACAATCTTTTCTGACGGCACAGTGATGACGCTGAGTAAGAAACCTTGCCAAAGGATTGTCTTCAGATTACTTTTTAGACCTTTTATCCTCGGCCCGTCATTTTTGTTATAAAAAATATGTATAATCTTGAATATATACATTTGTATTTACACTGTAAGAATTATCTATTCAGCTGAAATACTTATAATTATTATATTCTCTTTGAACACTTAATTGAGCATTAGCATGTATTTTTCAAGTGTCCGTCTAAGCAACATTTTTTTGTTGACACATTTGGATCCCAGGGAGTTTCAGCGCAGCATTCTTTGCCTCCTTGTTTTGGTTTCATATCCGGAAAATTGTCCCCACAGCATGTTTTTGGGGCTGTATAAAGCGGAGATTTTGGCTTTTTCTTACATTGCTCGTCATATTTCCAGGTGCCATCTCCAAGTCCCGTATGATAATTTTCGTGCCAAATCATCTCCCATTTTTGTAGATTTTCTGCCAATTTTCGGTCACATTCACAAATGTGTCGCTCGCAAGTATTCCGTTTGTTAGTACAAGCGATAGATTTTTCTCCAGTGTCAGAATTGGATTGAAGCTTGAATCGGTATTTGGTGTATTCGCCTTCGCAACGATCTCCGGTACCTGGTAATATACCATTCCCAAGTTTGGCGCATTCATAGCATTGGTTAAACGTTTTGCATGACCTGAAAACAATTAATAGCTTAGTTTTCAGATACTATCGAAATTCCTTTTTGTCTCACTGGTACACAACGAACTGGTGCAAACTCTGACTGGTTCAAGTTTTTGAAGGTGTTTTTTTGAATTTCTGCTTATATTTATGTAAGCCTTATAAGTGAGAATCGCAAAAGACATATCTGAACGTCCTTTTTATGTGTTTTGATAGGTTTTCACGAATAATTATGGTTTTTGAAATATCAAAAAGTGTCAAATTTGTTGGATTTTCACATTTGAGAACTATAGATTCGAATAGAAATATGAATTATATCACGAGAATTCAACAAAAAAGTGATATATTAAACAGTTAGCTCAATAACCCGTGACGGGACGACCGCAAAAAGGGGTTCATTGAAGAGAAATTTAAAGTGAGGTCAAATTTATCAAATTTGGGTGACCTTTTAATAGCCAAAATTGCCACGTAATGCAACCAACAATAAGCTCTTATCTGAAGAAAATACTTTTATTTGGTTGCACTATTTAAATATTTCTGTTTAAAGTCAGACATAAAATTTGCTTATATTGACTCTCAATTTTCAATGTAAATCCGAACGTAACAAGATGATTGATCAAAGTGGTACTGATGTGTGAATTGAAATCACTGGAGAAAGTATAGTTCTCTTATATTTTACTCGTCAGAAATGTCTCATCTACATTTGTTTGACCGTAAAAAGCTCAAAATCCACTCACACCACTTCCTCAAGGTCAAATAAGGTTGATTTTTAACAAAATTGCAACACTTCAATGTCAAATAATGGACTCGACAAAATTTCCGAAAATATTCTCAAAATTTACCTATCAATTTGGTCAACTGGTTCCCCATAACCAGCACCACTAAGATCATGAGATCCTTCAGGAAAACAATGGCATCCGTAATAGCAATATTTCCCAAATTTTGGAGTTTGTTGAAGCCACAAAATAAGCATTTTAAGCTGACGGAATTTTCTTGATGTCGTTTGGAATGAAAATTCTGGCTGCCTGGAGCCTCCCCCACGAACTCTGGAGTTAACAACGCACTTCAGGTCACCTCCAGTTTGTGGGTTCACGCCTTTTTCACATAATTCATTATCTTCACGTGCAATATCTTCTTGCTGAAAATATTTGAAATTACACAATTTGTGCAAAAAAAATATTTTTAAAAATTGAATTTGGACAGCGCAGCACTCCAAAATAAAAATTGGAAATGAATTTATATATTTGTGTTCAGCAGGGTTTGTGTTGTTTGAGTAACTTGACAGTGTTAAAATTCATGAAGAAAGGGTTGCGTGCAATCACGTAACAAATTCTTTATCTATTTTGAAATCATCATTGGCTACAACCCTAAACACTTATCATGTTCGATTTTGTTTAAAAAGGTATAAATTTCAGTAGAGTAGATGAAAAAGTAACAATTTATGTCGAGAGTAATCTCCCTGGTTTATTTCTTGTTAGAAATGAAGGAGAAAAATAAAATCTATGTTTACAATACTAACGTTCATGATGTAGTTTTCGTCTTCAACGACTGTTGGGAATAATTCAGCGAAGAGCATATCAGACTTGGCATCAAAATCTGTCCAGCTTTGATCTGAATTATGTTAATCTTAACGAAAAATGGGAAAATAAAGTTTTCAAATCACAAGAGTGAAACTTATAGTCACAAAAGAAAATTTTCTGGTGCATTTTTCATCATTATTTAAATTTTTTGAATTGAGTTACTTGGCGAAAATGAACTCGACCAAAAAATAAACACTTTCTTAAATGAAAAACTATCAAATCCGACGTTTAAAATGATTTTCGCCAAAATGTTTAGCTAAAATAATTTTTCTCGTGATGATTTTTGGCAAGGCACAATAAATTGGTTTTTTTCTGATGAAATAATAACCTATCAAAATTTCTGCAACATTCGATCCCTCAAAATCTCCATTCGTTTCGGCTGCTATACTTGCAAGCAGAATACTTTGAAACAACTTCATTAATCTGCTGTGATTGCCTTAATTGAATTTATATTTTAGTTGTTTTCTAAATATGATGTTCTATCTAATCGGACGTTCTATATCAATTTATCACGTTTGATAATTAACCCGCGGCGCCCCATGAATTTTCACAACAATAAGTACTGCTCCGCAAGTGGATAATAAGAGAAATATGTTCATTTAATGTGAGAAAAGTGATCGGAGGAGTAAAGCAATGCGATAAACGGGTTGATAGTAAAATGTATAAAACTAAGAATGTGTAAATTTTATATTTCCAAGATAGAACAACCTGATCAAAAAATTCTGGTACCCAAAATTAAGCTTATTTAACGCAAAATAGTGAGACATAAAATCATGATAGGGAAAGTTTAAAAATATTTTTGCGGTAATAATTTAAACAACTAATGACGTTATTAAAAACAGATTTTACTTAATTTTCAAAATGTTTAGAAAATTTATATTTTGATTGGCCCATGCAATGATACAAATTTTATGGCATTTTGAACAATTTGATCTTAAAAATCTGATCCAACAAACATTTATTTTATGGTAGAACTTTTTTTTTGAATGTTAACCCTCACCTGCACGAGTGTTTAAAATGACACGATAAGTATGTTTTCTCAAATTATAGCTGGTTACAAAAATATCAGTTTTGAAAATTGAATTAAATTATTATGGTGCTCAAAACTAGGTTTCAAATTCGAGAATATTCCAAATTTGAGGAATACATCTGATTTGGGGAGAAGACTGGGTCTCTGATTTCACAAATCAGTTAACCAAGTCAAATTAACGAGATAAATTGTATTCTAATGTAAAATAACCGGTTGACAACCGGTGAGATAGACAGACTTATTTTTTTTATGTTACTTCACCAGGTGGTGTCGGGTGTCAAATCTGGTGCTGCTGAAATTACCCCTGCTCGGAAAATTACCCCTGTTAGTGTTCTTTTAGAATTTTATCTAGTCCCAGTGTCGAGATTGAAAACAGTGCTATTAACATAACTAGGTGGTGTCAGATCCCAAAACAAATGATGCGAAATATTTCCGCTTGAAAAACTATCCCCATAAGTATATGTTTAGATACCAACTTGATCCCAGTCACGAGATAGAGGAAATTGCTCGTTGCACCAACATGTGGTGCCCGGTGTCAAAATGAAGAATTTCAAAATATTTGCTGAAAATTGAATATATTTGTATTTTTATTTAACCTTATTTACCAAAAGTGCGAACATATACAGGTTGTATTTTAGATTTTGAAGTGTTTGCCGTCCAACTGATTTTTACTTAAATATTAATAGAATTATTCAGTTAGACGGCAAAGTGCCTCAAAATCTAAAATACAACCT
Organism: Oikopleura vanhoeffeni; assembly: GCA_004367855.1. Taxonomy (NCBI): domain Eukaryota; kingdom Metazoa; phylum Chordata; class Appendicularia; order Copelata; family Oikopleuridae; genus Oikopleura; species Oikopleura vanhoeffeni. Next base: position 19,517 of record SCLH01062933.1, read on the forward strand.
GTATGTATTTTTCAGTTTACTCTTAATGAGTACCTTAATGAGGTAGTTTCTGCAAGAACAAGTTCTCAGAAATTAATTTTTTAGATTTTTCGGCCAATAAATATGATTTTTTTCCGTCTAGCGGAAATCTCATTTACGGTTTTGGCGGTAGAGAGCCGTGAACTTGAGATCGTCAGGTACAATTTTCGTCGGTGCTATTTGACAGATTTGCACTTTTTCAACTTTATTTCTCATGATGGTAAACTTTTTGCCACTTCAGAATTTTCAAATAAAATGTTTTTAAAATAAAAGCTTACTTCGTTTAACCTTAGTTTTTTCAGATCTATAATTTTTACTTCATAAATCTCCTTTTAAAAACACACTCAAAAACGGGAGATTGAGTTTGAATCTTTGCTATAGTTGAAATCTATACTATTTCTACGTCAAAATCGAAAATTTGAGATTTTCAGTAAAACTTAATTTTGGCACATCGTGAGAAATATTTTTTTTATGAGATGAATGAAATAATTTGAAATAAATTACCGAGGGACTCAACCTATTTGTTCCAAACCGTAGTTTCGCTGCAAAAATTATGATTCAGAGCATGACCAAGAGCGTAGAAACAAAACGAGGAATATTTGAAAAAAATAAAAAGTGGCATTTCGGAATATTTTAGCCGGTGATTTCAGAAAAATAAGTTTAAAAATTTTTGAACAAGAAATGAGGAAAATTTTAAAATATTTCCAAATATTTTTGACTAAAATCACAAAACCATGTCATATGGATCACCCGCCCTCATAGTACAAATCCTAAATATTTGAAAAATGAGAAATCTGAGCATTTAATTGTGATCCTTTTTCATCTTGACCAATGAATCGGCCTATTTCGCAATCAAGGTTTTGATTGGGTGCTAATATTCTTGCGTTGTTTGTATCATTCAAATATTTCGGATTTGTACTCTGAAGGCGAAATAAGTCATATTTTTAATAACGTTCGGAACTTTTTTCAAATATTTCTCAAAATTTGACGAATTCGTAAAGTTAAATTCGAACTTAAAATTTTCTAAAAAAGCAATAATACAAAAATTCTGTAGTAACAAAAGTTGGCTGGATCATGAAACATTACTTTGAACGTATATTGAGGGGGGAATATATAAACTCAGTAAAAAGTTTTTCATCATGAGCCCATATCCGTATCTGTCAAATATCACCAACCCCCTTAAGTAAACATGCAAGGTATTTGATTTCTGTCAGAATAACACAGCTCACAGAATTTTCAAAAAGTGTCCGTTGTACTTTTTGGAATTCAAGTTTAATTACAGGAGATAACCCTCAAGGAAATTTCCAGGATAATTGTATCAATTCGAAATTGCCACAAAAACCTCGTGGTCTAGTTTTTGATAAACGGAACACGAACTTACTATTAATTATGTACACATAGGTCGCTAGACAGTTTTATGGATTAAGGGCCCTCAGTTGACAGATCGTGGCTATTTCAATGAAACAAACAACGCGGGATACAAGCAACCAATTAAAACCCTATACTGCAGAATAGGCCGATTTTCACGGTCAGATTTGGATAGGATGAACAAATTAAATGCTCGGATTCCGCATTTTTTCAAAAAATCACGATCTGTCAGTTATGGGCCCTTAATCCATATATTAGTATCAAACACGATTGAAACCGAAAAATATGATATTGATGTACGTATATTGACGGCGTTCAGGTGAAACCTATGCAAAAACCAACGTAAGTCTCCGCAATCGCCCACGCATCTAAAAATAGAATTTTTTTTCTCCCTGACGTCCGGCGTATAGGTGAAAGGCAAAAGATAGGCGTTTTTTTCGAAAGTTTTCAGGCAAAAAGATAGGCATTTTCTGAAAGCCAAAAGATAGGCAATGTTTTTTAGGCATATTTGAGTATTTTTATGAATAAAAAACTGTTTAATTAATTTGTGTAGTTAAATCATAGCTAGAAAATCCTAATGAATCAATCCTCAGTAATATTTGAACCAAATATCCAAAAATAATACATTTTCTTGGAATCGCATCAAAATTCTTTATAATGTATTCCAAAGAAACTATTCTATGATTTTTGATGTGCTTTTTTCATGGTTTTAGGTATGATTGAGCCACCATAATGGCTATGTGCTCACAAGGGTTGATATATTTTGTTTAATAAGATTAAATGAATAAATTCTAGAAGCTAAATTCGAATTACTGCGTGAGTCAATTATTCAAAAAATAGTTTCTGAGGTTTCCAAAGCAGTCACTTCTGCATTTGTGAGGTAAAATTGATCAAAAAATTCCCCACAATTCTTACTCTGACTACCCTTTAACCATAACACACGAATCGTTCAATATTGTACAAAAGTGCATTTTTTAAACCCAAGAATTCGATGTAGAATTTCACCGCTTAATATTTTTTTATGAGATTCACTTTGATTACACAAAATTGTCGGAAGTTTTCAATTATCGACTTTCAAACTAGATCGCATCGCTCCGTTTCGACTGAGAGCGGACG
>SCLH01062934.1:0-16561 GCA_004367855.1 Oikopleura vanhoeffeni
ATTCCAAAATAAATTTTCCTAAGAACAAAATTCAATTTGTTTATCCTTTTTATATAAAAATTACTTAAAAATCCTTTTTAATCTTTTTATAAAAATTACTTAAAAATCTAAATTCAGAGATTAAAAACAATCCCAAGTCAAAAATCAACTGTGTGTACTGTTTCAACCATGACTCGGCCCCCAGAGGAAAGGGGACAAAATGTGTGTGGCCATGCCCTCGATACAATCGCAAAAAACCAGTATGTTTGTTCCTACCGGGGCAAGTAGGCACTGTTTCAATTAACGGGTTGGTATCAAAAAACGAAATCGACCGCCTATTTATGGCGGAACAACGTTTCGGCTTGGCAAATGTGCCAATCAAAAACTTTTTACTGTGTGATTACCGCATATCTGACCCTGAAACTTTAAAAACTTTGCGAGACCGCGATTGGCTAGCAAAACTGAAATCTTTAGACGATCTCTGCATGGTACCAATGCAAATTCGGGACGAGATACCGATAATTTCAAAATTTTTAGATCGCCGAGATAACTTACCCAAATGGTAGAAAAGATTAAAATTTTTTTTGAAATTATAAGTTATCCAGTCCTGAGACACTTTCTATCAAACGCGTAAAATAAATTTAGTCTAAACTCCATTTTCCAAAGCATTTTTAATTTTATTTCATGTACTAGTTCGAAAGAATAATTAATCGAAAGCGGGCAAAACAGGGAAAAATCGAGGCTCTTCCTCATTTAAAACCGTTCGATTAAGCGCACGTCTGAAACCAAAGCAGGGAATCATCTGACCAACACCAAATTGATCTAAAAATTTTTCCGAATTAATTTTACAGTTAACACCTTTGGTTCATTTTGTGATTTTTCAAAAACAATTAAAACTGGAAATTAAAAAAAAAATTTTTTTGTACAAATTTATCTTTTGAGTATAATTACAAATTTGGAACAAGAAAAAAAAAATAAACCGGTTTCTCAATGAAATTATTCATTAAAAATAATTTTTATCTGTTAATTAGCTATTTAAAATATTGGTAACAATTTATTTTAGTGATTAAAACTTTGAAAATTTTAGAACGCGAGCTCACCTAGCGGAAAATCCAATACGAAGTTTCTACCAGTATCGGGTAGGAAATCAATCAATTGAGCTGCTATTTGCCGAACAAAATCATACAACCCGCGACCTTCCAATCCTGCGGCAGTATGGAATTCTGCAAGCGAATAATTTCGTTGGGTAAGAAAATATTCTAAAAATCGATCCCCAGCAGCCCTATGAATCACCCTAAAATCAAGGGAAGAGCTCATGCTTGGTCGATCCGAATGCCACAAGGCCAGTACGACGACCACGCATAATCCAGACAAAATTCGGCTCATTGACACCATACTAAGGTCAATAACCATTACCATCCCTTAAAAAGTTTTTAAGTAACCAATTACATTTCTGGATTACGAATAATCAATTGGAAATCACCCGGAAAAATATCAAGCGAATCCCAGACAATCCGTGCAACCAAAATTAAAAATTTCAATCTATGTCACCCCGATTTCCATGAAACCGGTATGAATTCATTACTGGTAATTTGTAAAAACCACTTTTTCAGAGAAAATACAAACTCTCCTCAATGGGCGGTCAATAGAGAAATCTACGGACCATCCAGAATTGCAAATAGAAAAGACCGTACTAACGCCTTTTACCCTTTCCATAAAAAATTGTATTACACCGGTAGTTCATACCGGAAAGGACAGTACATTATACCAAATGTTAACATTGAAAATTACATTTGTAATAAATGGGCACATTGTACTATTATGATTTTGGTAAATAATGCCCATACCACGAGGGAGGGAAAAATTATTATAAATGATGAAAAACTAGAATTTTGTTTTTATGTAAAATTGTACATTAGTATCAAGACCATGATTTCCCCGATGGAAAATGAAAACTCATTAAATATATGGATAAATAAAATTCTTAAAACAAAAATTAGGCTTACATCTATAAAACGGTTTTTAGAAAATGAAGGAAATATTTTATCCCATATTTTTGATGAGTTATCAGACCTAGGCATAAATATTAATAACACATACCCAGTAAACCGACACAGAACAAAATTAGTATCAATAAACATGAAAGGGATCTCCGATTTCCACGAGGTAGAGAATCACCCCCTATTTATTGAACTTATAAATTTGTCCTGTATTGGTTCAACTCATATGTAAAAATTCTCACCTTCAGCCAATCGATTAAAAGGAGCGTTAAGCGACTTTCCGCGCACCATTCTCACAGCATCACCCACGCCCAAAATATTGAACATAATCTGGACCATCTCATTGGTCAATTTTCGCTGACCACCTTCACACCCTACATTTCCTAAAAATTATGAATTTATTAATTTTGTTTTTATTTTTACGTGCATTAAGTTCCCCCGTGAAATTTAATTTACCTAAATTTATGTAAAGAAACTGACCCTCTACGCATCTGGAAAAAACCATACCACGATATTCAGTATCGCGCCCATTCCACTCTACCGGTGCATTTCCGGTCAATAACTTATTTCCGGCCATTTTCATGAATAACAACTTCATAACCAGCCAACTGCTACGTCCATGTAGCTCAATGAAACTTGATCTTAGGGGAGGTTGGAAAAATCTGTTTTATTTTCAGTACAAATTTCGTAATTTTCAAAATTTTAGTTTTTTTTTAAAAAACCTACTCTTAAAAGACAATTTGAACACTCGGGGTCAAATGTCACTACTTCCCGCTGGTGTCTACAAGATACACCTTCAAACGTGACTGAAAGGTCATGAATCTCCTTTTGTTGAAGATATGTCATACGAGACCGATTTCTACCATAAATTTGAGCCCCCATCAAATGAACAAATTCGGTAATTTGTCGCTCCTTTTGAACGCGAGAAACATCCACTATGTGACGGTGAAAATTTTTGAGGATAAGAATATAATCAATTTTGCCCTGATTAGTTGAAACCTAAAAAGTTTTTTTAAATACAAGGTTTATTAATTTCTTTGTAAAATCCAAAAGAAAATTTTTATACTCAAAATTAATTTACCTTAAAACGTCTGTTAACAAATTCGAATGTAACCTCGCCAACTCGCGAATTATAGTGTACCGCATATTCACGCGGAAGCACATCTACAGGTACAAAATACGGTTCCAATTCCAAAGTATCTTCAGCAAACCCTGAACTTACATCCTTTTCCTTAAACTCAAGCAATGGGTAAAGTCGTTCGGTTATACGAGAATCATTGCTCATTTGTACATCAAATTCCTCCCTATCGTTCTGTACATCGGTTGTCCGAAAGAAAAACATTTTGTTTCGCTATACTAAATAAAAAAGTTTTGTTTTTATATTATAAAAAATTTAGAAATGTCGGACCTAAACGTTGCACCCAGAGCACAGGGGCAATCCGAGAAAAGTTTAAAAGTTCTGGAAAGAATTACGAATAAATGGGGCTGTCAGCTGTATTTTAGAAAAGGCGGTCACGCCCAAATTTACTACATTTTAAACAAAACCTGTAGAAAAGGAAAATTGACTGTCCCCAAAAAGGCATTCGATATGTCAGAATTAGGGGGAATAAACGTCGGTAACGACGAGGTCCAGAACGACTGGGAGATCGCACGCGAAATTTTGTGTAAAATTGCACGAAGCCCCGTGTTTTATGACCATACTTTGAAAAAATTGGACGAAGAAATCGCAGGAAAATTTTAGAAATTTATGTTAAATTTAAATTTTGTTCAAATAGGAATTGAAATTTATTTCTTAGAGGCCGAAAAATTTAAATACTTAGTAAAATAATTTAGCAATAATTTTAGGAATTTTCGATTAAAAACTTTTCTGAAAATTAAATAGACCTTAGAATTGCGGATGAGCTGGAAAGATTCGAAATGAGAGCTAAATTACTAAACTTAGACTGATTATTCTTGTCTAAAAATACAAAATCTAGACACCAAAAATTAATTTTTTTTTAAATTTTATTAAAATTTTTATAGAATGACAAATTTTGATGAAAAATTTCTTATCGAAAAACGAGTGTCAAAATTTAGCGGAAAAATGTTCAACCGTATGCAGCGCGCATACATCGCTCAATTCTCGGAAAAAGAACAAAAAGAGTACTACCTAGGTCTCGACCAAGGAAAAGTAGGGGAATTTCCAAGTAGAATCCCAGAAAACCTACATTAAAAAAAAACTGTACAATTTTTTTTAAGATAAATTCAATAGGAATTTCAAAATAAATTTTAAATAATTTTTTTAAAACGGGATCTTTTACTTATAGAATGGATCACCAAGAGGAGGAAAATGTTCTCTTAGGAATAGAAAATGTATCCGTAAACGGCCCAGACTCCCCAGCTTCACCAGCTTTTGACCCATTGTTTGACCAAGAGGACGAGTTCAACACTGACCTAGCAGAGGTCAAAGAAGAAAAGGCTCACACGGGAATAATTATCCCAAATATCAGACGCAAAAAAGTTGTCCCGACCCCTGAACAAAAACCAAAGAATAAAGGGTTGAGTCTATCTGACCTTTTAAAAGATAATGTCAAGAGCGCGGCAGCTTCAAAGCCAATTGACCTCAATACCCTTGAAGGTCAACGTGAAATGATTAACAAACGGGAAAGGGACGCAAAATCTTTGGCGAAAATCGAGTGTATTGAAAAATTCAATCACATTGAAAAACACCTCGCTCATTGGCCGGTTAGTAACCCACAAAAAATTTTTTTTGTTTGTGCGTTTTCCACCCTTTTCCAATCCTTTTAAATAATATTAAACCTAGCACATCTGGCATTTTCAAGGTCGTGACCTTGACATTATCAACACGGTCGAAAAATACAAGGAACTGTTGGAAAAAGTCCAGACAGTCAACGTTTTCCTGACAGAGAACCACATCCGTTTCATGATGCTCTACCCAGAATTATTATGTATTTATCTAGGCCTTTGTGAAGAGGCCAGAAAAATACATACTGAAGGTCCGGCAAAACTGATGCCAATTTGGCTGAATTTCGGGGTAAATAAGAAAAAAATAAAAATTACCTTATTTTTTGCGACAATATTTTCTCTTAAATAATAAAACGTTTTGAAGGTTTTACAAAGTGACGATGGGAAGAATAGTGAAATATTGCTCAAACTCGAGCTCAGCGGCCCCTTGAAAGACAGGTGAGAAATTTATTTTTAAAAAACTACAATCCGAATATGTCTTGGGAAAATCGATATTTACAAATAATCGATTTTTCTAACAAGGCTACCTAGACAGCTATTTCAGGTGTATTTCCCACAATGACCCATATCCGGATTGCACGTTCAAACATCACTGACCTAAAAAGTAGTAACTCCTATATTTTTTTTTCTTTTTTTAGAAATGTGACTAGTCCACCAGTCACACGTGACGCAATTTTGGGGTCAACGTTACGAACTCTAGAAACAAAATTGGCAAAAACATCGCTCAATTTTGATAAGGAAAAAATCCTGGAGTGTGAAACAGTCCGTGAACTCCAACAGGCGAGTATAATGGCCATCCAAGCTAGAAAGGAGGCAGAAAATCTAGTAGTTGGAAAAATTTCCAATCTACGAAAGATTATTGGGCAAGACCCAATGAGTATTTTAAGGGATTTAGGCCCACTCTCAAAAACATACCAGACCCAACAGGTGTTGAAAATGATGGGTACGGACAGCGACCCCCTGGTCATTATAGACGAGGCCGGCTCAATGGCAGCCGTAAAATTAGGGGATAGCGGAGAGCTAGAAATTGCCACAAAACCCACGTGGGTAGACTCTATCACCCTATATCGGGATTCTAGAACTCTGTCACATGGCAATGATGACAAAAATGGTCGAATAGACCGACAGACCTACCGTCGGAAATACAGATACGAGACACAAGCACGCCGACAAGAGGAGAACTATACAAAAGGGGAGCATTTCCGAAACAAACAACGGAAACTTGATTAAGTACGAATATAACTAATATATTATTATAATATCCACTTTTGACCAAAAATAATTTTAATTTTTTTACTTTCAATTATTTTTGATCAAATTTAACGGGGGTGGGAGACGTAAATACCGTATATGAATATTTATTCTTATAAGATTCATATACGGTCATATTGACATTAGAATAATAGATGTAGTGGTGAGGCCAAAACGCCACCACTTAAGAGTACTTAAACTCAATCAAAAACATAACTTGTCAACTCGGGCTAATAATCCGAAAGGCAAGAATATAAAAAGGTTTTAATTAACGCCAGCTAACATTTTATTTTATTAGGTTTGGCGGATTGGTTGTGGTTCACTTTGCATTTTCGGTAAAGTGAGATTGCACTCAAGTTGGACATCGTTTGGACAGAAGTGGGTGCGCGTCGATTGGTTTCACCGGTTTCAATTCTGCTAAATAACCCGGATCGGACCTTTAATAAAGATCCCCGATCCTGGTCATTTAAAGCTGTAATTATTAACCGGGAATTATATTGCTCTGTAATTTCCCCTTTTCCATTTTGTTAAGTTCAACTAGTTATAATAAAGTAACTTTCTAGAATAACCTAAGTTGTTGAGTACTTTGCATACTAGTGTGCAGATAATCTGGTATCAGATTTACGTGGTGCCCTTACGTGTAAAGATTTTCGAACCAAAACACGCCTCAATCCACTATAAATACTATTAGATTTAGCATTTTCACTAGGGTCAAAAATACCCAACCACTTTTCCGCTAAGCCATGGCTTACGCGCGTAACGGTAACTACCGTCCGGGATCAATTCCCAATGCCCACGATTCGGCTCTTATCGAGAAAACTTTCTCAAAAAATTCTATATTTAAAATAGATTTAAATAAATTACCGTGGGGAGACGCAAATGCTGTAAATGAAGTATTAAATTTACTTGAGGACAATATATCCAAAAGACTTCGGGAGAATAAATATGAGGGTAATTACGATTTTAGAACCCTCCCCTTTTTGTGGCGCCCACCATCGCACCACCAGACTTGTCAAGATGACAAGACCAGGGGTATCCCGGATAGTGTTTCAGATTTTCAAGCTATGAAACTGGAATTTAGATATTTACTCACCCCGATTAGGGATTTATGCGGCGTAACTCGTGCTTATTCATCCACTCTGGATTACCAAAAAATTCAAGTAAAATTTGGAAAAAGCGGTAATACGGGTGAGGTGGATTTTATTTGCACCAAAGAGGGGCTTAACAAGCATCAACCTAATATTAAAGCAGCAAACGAAAGATTTATAGCCTTTTTCGGAGGAGACAAATTTTTAGGAGAACCGGAACTCGAATTATTTTTTGATCCAGCGAATATTAAAAGTATTCGTAAAGTACTCGAACATACAATTGTTATATTTAACAGTATGCTCCCAGATACTATCAAATCTCAATTTGACAGTGGTCGAATAAAAAAATTGGGATAACCTTAAAAAGTTATTTTACTCAATTTCTGGTTGTAAAGTACAAGAACCACCGGTTATGCGTTTATTCGCGTTCTTAAAAAGTATCCCTATTCTGGCGAAAGCCGGAGTAAAAGAGTCTTCTCTCATCCAAAATCTTCGGGATATGTCCTGTAAATTCCTAGGAGTTTACACGGATCCGATTAATTTGGCTGAGATTGAAGGCGAAAATTACGGTTTTATTGGGCGTGAATTATTTTCACCCCAATTAAACCTTAATATGACCCTAGGAACACTAGGATACCTCGACTACGAAAAAGTCGAGGAAATTTTTACTAGTATGGCCCGAAAGAAAGATAAAACGCTTGATGAACTCAGCGTTAAAATGATCATGGAGGGTAAGAAAGACATGTACGAGAAACTAAATGCACTTTCTCGGGGTAAAACAGAATTTATGATTCAAACTTGGGATTTCGCGTATAGAACCCATCCAAATGACGCAGGTTCCCAATATTTAAAATTACTCAATAGCGCCAATCAAGAACAAGAAGCGCGCGAAAATTTTAAAAATAAGAAAAAATTATTAGAAAACATTAATTCTGTAGAATCTGATAATGACTACTATGAAGCCGAATCCGATGGAGGTACGGTGAATGAAGTAGTCATTAACAGATTCAACAGTAAATTTAAACACGGAAATTTTAAAGGAAAAATTTTCGTTAGTAAAAAACCCCACCGCGATAATACTCGCAAAAGTTTTTCTGGTAACCCTCAAAAATCGAATAACTATTCGGCTAAAAATAAAAAGAATTTTAGTGACCGCTCAAACCGAAAAAGTTATTCACGCGAAAATTTTAAAAACCGCGTTAAAAATTTTAAACCAAATAAAGGTAGGTACCAAGTTCGAAACAGCCAAAACGACAAAACGTTTTTTGCTTACACAGAAGACCAATTTGATGAACTCAAATCAGTCGTTTTGAATTTTGTCACCGAACTGGAGAATGAGGAAGAACTGGAAGAAACGGAAGCTATGGAAGAAGGAAATGAAGGCGAACAAAACGACAATTTACTGCATATTGTCGATAACCAAGATATCAATTTGGAGAAGTTTACCATAGGTAGTTTTTACAGTATTAAGAAACGCTTATTTTTGGAAATTAACCGTATTATGAAACGCTTATTTTCAGAAATTAACCGTATTTTTAACAACCCTACATTTACGTCATTTTTTAATAAAAACACGCAAATTGTAATTACTAAACCTATTTTTCAGGATAGAAAAACACGCAAGCTGACAACAATTTTAGATCGACCCCTCGAAAGATTTTCGTCCCATTTTCTCCCTGCTCACACCTTTTTGAAACTACCAACAGCTTTAAGATTAATAAATACCACAAATCAAAACATCAACGATTTCAATTATATTTTTTGCAAAACATTTGAAGCAGGAAATATTTCAGCAATTTTCGACTCTACCATAATATATACCGTAATCAGTCAGGAAACACTGAATAAATTAGGAAAAGTTTGTTTTTTCAATAACCCCAAAAACATTTCTAAAGAAGTAAAAGATTTTTCCGGAAATTATTTTCATTTAAATAAAACGATCGACTTATCCATTTTTACCTCGCGAGGGTGGTTGACCATTCAACAAGTTCACATCGGAGAAAATAAAGATTTTCCGAATATTTTTATCGGCTCACGCGATTTTAAGATTTTTAAACTATTTTGCGAAAATAAAACTCCCGTAATTTTTAAATATAACATAGAAAGTTTTAACGTCTTCTCTCGGATTAAAGAGAACCTAGACACAATTAACTTTCAAGTTTTTAACAGCATTGATGACCATAAGTCGGTAAAAATTAATATTAACGAATACAGCACCCCAGACGAAATTATTGCGAAGGGGGTAAGATTTAATTTAATTGACCATGAACAAAAACCGAGGGCAGTTAAAATGATCCTGGATTCAGGGGCAAGTTCCTCCCTTATTCACGAGGAACTTTTAAAATTAATTCCGGGGGTGGACACCTATCCATCTCAAACTATCGCCACTGGAGCATCCGGAGTCAGAATTAGTCTACTAGACTACCGAGCAAATTTTACTATCAAAACGAACCATTTCAAAATCAAATTGAGAAATGTAGTAGTTACAAAAACTGGCCCATGGAATGTTATTTTATTTGGTCAATCCGATATGAAATTGAATCAATTTACGTTAAATTTTGAAAACTCTGAAACCACAATTTGTATGGGTAAAAAACCACTAAAACCGTTACATGACCTAGTGATAAAAACAGTTTTCGAGTCGATAAAAACAGCATATTTATCTAAATTAAATGAAGCAGAAACCAAAACCCATATTTCAAAACCTAAAATGCGAAATCCGATTTCAGACTTAAATTTTGAAACAAAAAACGGAATTTTGAAAATTCCCGTGTTACCCAAAAATAAAGATTCCATCGTTTTTAGTGAGCCAAATAATACTGTGGAACGCCTTAAGCAATACCCAGAAGGCGAAAAGAAATTTTATGTAGAAATTGAGAAACTCTCTCAAACTTTTAAAAATAAAAATAGCCTATCGGAAGTTGAGGTGAATGATTTATACGGTGAACTAGGCCACGCTGAAGATAAAGATATCCAAGCGGAAATTTGGGTTATTTTAAAAGAATTCGAACCTCTTTTTAAGGGGGACGTGGGTACAGTCAACGATGAACGTTTCGTCGTTCGAGGAAAAATAGACGGAAAAATGTCTAGTACCCGCGTAGCAAATTATTTCAATAAAATGGCCCCCGATGTAAGGGAGGCCCTGACATCAAAATTAAATGAGGAAATCGCCAACGATGTCCTCATTAAGGTTCCCCCTGATATGACCCCCAAAAATATTATCAGTATTTTTGCTGTGGGCAAAAAGAACGATATCGGTGATATGGTTCTCAATGCCCACAGCTGCCGTATAGTGCTGGATTGTTCACGTACTGTGAACCAAATGTCGCACTTTAAGGCAACCCAAGCCGATGGGGTAACTCAGATAATAAATAAAGCTGCCATTTTTACAAAAAGAGGTCTAATCGGAACACTAGACATACAAAGTATGTTCTATTGTTTCAAATTAGACCGTGAGTTATGGCCGTTCTTTTGCGTGGAACACCCAGACATGGGCCTTTTTTGTTACAAAAGGTGTCCAATGGGGTGGGCGGTTAGCCCACAAAGCGTCAGAGAATTTATGCTTCGTATCCTCTATAAATTTAAGGATAATTTATGTCGTTATTTAGACGACATAATATTTTGGGGATCCACTAAAACCGAATTTTTATATATTTTACGCGGTATATTGAAAACCCTACATTATTTCAATTTTAGGGTAAAAGGGTCGAAAATGAAAATTTTGGGTACTAAAATAAAACTTTTAGGGAAAACTTTGAACAATGGCGCTATAGAGCCAAATGTTCACGTCATCAGTAATTTGGACAAAATGAATGAAAATAACATTACTACCAAAAGAATGTTGAAGCGTTTTTTAGGCAGTGCGGCCTACATTTCAGACCATCTCCCTTATTCTACTAAATTGTTACACAAATTACGTATAGAGGGTACAGGGGTTAATAATGTAGCGATTAAATGGACCAATGAACTAGTTTCGGAACTAGAACTGGTGAAAAGTAAAATAAAAACCCTGATTACATTACACCCTGTAGACCCTAACAAAGAGATTCACGGGGTGGTTGACACGTCTTATTTCGCTAATGCAGCCTTCTTCTATCAGAAAGACGGAAATAAGAAAAATTTCATCAAATTATTCTCACGTAGAAGGTCCGATTGTGATAACAAACGTCGGCCTTCGTCCTGTGAAGTCGAGCTCACGGGACTTTTGGCCGCTATGCTTGCAGCAGCGGCCGAAATCGAGCTCTGTAATAAAACGTGTATAATGTACACGGATTCCCAATCCGTTGCAAAATTATACAAAAAACTCCGAGTTTCGGGAATTCCAACCGCCGATAGAAAAATAAACGAGTGTTTTGCTAAACTAGCATATTTCAATTATGAAATTATCTATGTTTCAGCAAAAGACCCGTCTATCGAATTCGCGGACTACCTGTCGAGAACTAAAGAGGCGTCAACACCATGTGACGGCTGTTTAGTCTGTGACATTGTAGACACAGCGGGAGATGAATTTTTTAAACGTCAGGCTAAATTAGCTGAAGTAATCTGTTCAGTAAGATTTGACCCTATTTTAGTCCCTACCATGACTTATGAAAGTTTTTTAAGATTACAAGAAGAAATTAGACCATCGGGTCTGCCAGACGATATAAAATTCCCTTATACCACCTTGGGTATGATGCATAGCCTTATCCCCAACCCTGACTTAGCAAAATTCAAATCGTGCTACAATTCACAGGAAATTCTAGCAAGAATATTCTTAAATAAAGTAAATATAGAATTGAAAATTTCAGATTTTATTAGTAATTGGGATTTAATTAATGAATGGCAAAACGAGTGTTTTACCATTAGAAAAGCTAAGTAAGTTCTTCATAATGAACAAGACGCCCCTAATAACCTCAGAAAAGTTGGTACTTTAATAAATAACCAAGAATGTAAGCTTTATAAGGGGTGCCTTGTTCGATATGACAGAGACTTAGTTAATGAAAAGTTAATGAAAATTATCCTTCCGGAAAATAAAAGAAGTCAGGTAGCAATAGCGCTACACAATACTTTTGGGCACGGGAGCGTCTCACGTTTACTAAACTCTTCGAAACGTCTTTTTGTTATAAAGAACATTTCGGATCAAATAAGTACGCTGTGTAGTAATTGCAAAGAGTGTGTACGACTGAAAAAGTACAAACCAATTGCGCGCGAAATGAAAAATTTCGACGAAGAAACTTTGAACGTGGAAAGAATAGGGATGAGAATCCTAGGTGATGAAATCCACCGTACCATCCCGTCTATGATGGTACCAAAGTTAAATACTAGGTCAAAAACTGTAGAAAATAAATCGGTCAAAATTTTCTTTGCGAGCGAATTTCTAACCCGTTTTGCCGTATCTGTAATTATTCAGGGACATTTAAATTCGGATAAGTTAAAGGAAATTTTATACGAGGTTAAAAATAAATTAGGCACTACAGAGCCTGACGACGCGTATATGACGGTAAGGATGGACAGCGTTTCGTCACATTCAGCCCTAGTAGACGATATCGACATCAGAAACTGGGGTATAAAAATATGTTTACTAGAAAAACATACCGGTTCAAAAAATAGACTAGCACCGCTAGATGGTAGAATTGCGATTTTTTCAAAACATCTTAACCTAGAGTTAAGTAAACAGGGTATCTCCAAGGAGATAGCCGTGGCAGAAGCCACGAAAAAATACAATTTTACCATTGGCGGTGAAGGTCTACGACCTACCGAACTATTTCACGGTAGATATGTTCACGGTAAACCTTTTCTAGTAAATATAGAAGATTTGCAAAGAGCCACTATTCTACTAAGACGCAGCGTCCAAAAATCAATTGAAATGAAAAGGGGAGAAAAGCGTAGGATTCGTCCCATGCATTTTATCCCATTTTCAGAACAAATGAAGTACACCGATCGTAATAACATGCCCCTCAAGTTAGGGGACATTATTATGATCGACGAAGGGGGTTTCCAAAAAGAAAATTATAGGCCTATGTATAAAATCTGTACCTCAGAAGAAATTAAAACCGGTATCGACTGGGATACCGGTTTAATTTCATGTAAGAAAATGGATCTTGTTAATTCGAGATTAGGAAAAATTTATATTTGGCAAATCGACTGGATAATCCAAGTCATAGACGGTAGGGTTAAAAGTCTGAATTTGTCAAATATAAATTTCGCCATAAAAGAGGAAATTTTTCAATTTGCAGTCGAAAAATACGGAGATTTCAATGCTAAAATATACCAATAACTTTAATAAAATCTATTTTATTTAAAATTTTCGCTTTCACAGGTATATTTGTTCAAAATATTTTTTAGTTTATTCAACTAAAGGTACATAGGGAGAGTCAAACTGAAACCCTCTCAGCTCTGCTACAGCATTTCCAATTGCGTAAATATATTTCTTCCAAAGTTGACTGACATGTCGGTTAGTAACACGAATGGCGTACAATCGATAAACCCACTCCTTTTCCTCTCCGTCATCGGAATACTTCTTCAATAAAGCGCTACGTTATTATGTTAGATTTGTTTTTCAAAATTTTTATACTCACTGAAAACGAGTCAGAAGTTTAAATTTCGCGCGCTTCTCTCTAGCGTCACCCTCAGTCATCTGATTGTCTAGCATATCCTCACAAATCGACAGCGCCCAAAAATTAAATTCGGTCAAATCATTTTTAGTATCGGTAAAACGACCCATTAGTATTTTTTTTTTATATAAATATTCTAAAACAAAAGCAAAATTATTATCGTGAATAAATTCGTCTAAAAAGTTTTTATTTTTGTTTTTAACATTTTGTGAAAATATCTAAATCGTGAATAATATTCTCAATTAAAAACAAAAGTTGGGAAAACGTGCTCATTTTCTTCAAGCTGCAAAGTTTGAGCATTATTAATAGCCTTTTTACAGAAATTAGCAGCTTCAACCCACCGAGAAGGCATTAAAACCTTTCGGTCAGAATCGGACAACTCCGATATTTTTAACATAAACCGATCCATACCGGTATCCCAGTTCTCATTTAATGATGTACCATCTACATCTAGAACATTATACCGATAAAGTAATTTGAAATGGTATAACGTGGAATACCGGTACTTCATTGACCGATAAGTTCTCAAAAAGATTGTCCTATAAGTCGATAAATCCGACCGAGGGACAATTACAGCAGTAATCAATTTATTTAAAATCTCTTTGTCAAGAATCTTGGGGTCGACCACCAAGAAAAGCACGGAATCATTAAACAATAAGTTATCAACGGCAGGGTATGTCAGCTTTAGATCAACCATCTAAATATATTTTCCTTTAATTATTATAAACCAAAATTTATTTTTAATAGTTATAGCCATAACCATATTTTTCCTGTTACCGTGTGTTGGTTGAAGAAAAATATCCGAAATAATTTTTATACACAACACTTGTTGTCGTATAACAATGTAGTTTTGGTCCGCCAAAAAAGCTAAGTAATTGATAAGCGGCAAAATTTTAGACTCAGAGATTTAATTATAAAATTAACAATATTCCTAAGCGTTATACCGTTTTGAGTGCATTACCTGCCCCGACTTTGGCCGCAAGTCATCGTCGCAGTCAACGGTTTATTAACGCCCCATCCTTCGGACCAACATCCTCAGGGCCAAGTTGTAACTCATCAAATGCCTTTTCCAAGGTATCAAAGACCCCATCTTCAATCGAGTCTGAAAAATCAGAACACACAGTTGTACCAAGCTGAGAATGAAGAGTACTCATTTCTTCCATTCTTTAATTTTATTTTTTTTAAATAAAAAATCTTTTTCAATTTTCTAATGAAATAAATACAGTAGTAAAAAACCAAATTGTACTCAAACATGAACCACTAGGCGAGAAACGCCTACAAAACAATTTTATCAAAATAATTTGGTTCACTTTTGCGAATAATCAGAAAAAGTAAGTTTTCTCATTTTGATTAGATTTTCAGTTTTTTTCTCAAAAATGTAATTTTTCTCACAAAAATATTCAGGAATGTCTAAATACATAGATAATTTCGACCTAAGATTCCGTCACCCAACGGTTCACGCTATGAGCCATGACGGCGACGTAGCTTTCTTGGCTGCTACCCCCCATGAAAGTCACCCTGAGATAGTTCAGGACGAGGGAGCCCTTATAATCCCAAGATCAGATCCGTTGTTTTTTCGACAGGTTTTTCTTCAACTAGCTGAAGCGAACAATTTCAAAAAAACAACGGTATCCGTTTTTCTGACTTTAAACCGCTCTACCGCTTTTAACATCGATGGCGTCACTTTGACCGGAAAATGGTTCCTGGAAAACCGAATCGACTCAAGCGAGTCAGATCCAGAAAAGATAATGATGTTGATCCCAGCCGAATGGTTGGCCGAAGCAAATGCCATTAAAAATTTCAAAAATCGATCAGAAAGACGAATCAACCGAGAAGCAAAAGCTCTAGCAGAAAATATTATGGCGAAACCAGTACCATCACGCCCACCTTCTTTAGCAGCAATCAAAGAATCAAGTCTCTCGTTCAACACACCGATCGACATTTTTAGTCCCTTGATTAAAAAGTCTGGTCACCACACCGAAGAAAATTTTCAGGAGGTGAATATTGAGAATAACTTAGAAGGTTATGAAAACCCAGCGAACCAGGGAAATATAAGTTTCCGGGAATCTTTTGACAAAAAATTAATGTTTTAAATTCTGCCAAAAGACTACCTATACAAGGTTATTCTAAAAATGTTGATCATGTAAAATACGTTAGCCTTAAAACCTTTAAAATTTTTTCTTATAAAAATAATAAACCGTTTTAATGAAATAAGTGGCGATTTCAATTTTTTTTAAGAAAACAATATAATCAGTTTATTTTGCGACTCAAAAATTTAATTAGAAATGAATTTTATTTCTTTAAATTTCAGGTTGAAATTGGTAGATACAAAGAGGCCAACGGGGTCACACCAGATCGTGAACGGATCTTGAAGGTCATTGCTGACCGTGAAAAACTAAATGTCAGTGGGGATGAAACCATAGATTATTTCTATGTTGACGAAGAAAGTACAGAAATTTAAGAGATAACCTTAAATTCAGTAAATTGGGATTACATAACCTAAACAGTCGATGCTGTTTTGAAAATAAAGTGAGTAATCACGGAAAATTTTAAAATAACGCTCTCTGGACAAATTTACCAGGTGGTAGTCCAAGCGTCAAAATTTAAACAAAACACATCGATCGGGTAGGTTTTGCATTCCCAATATGCTCACCACAATTTTCAAATTTAGTCACTCCTGTTTTTTCCATAAAACAAATTTATAAATTATTTATTTTTTTTAAGAAAATTTCTTGAGAATTAAAATTTTGAGGCATGTCAGAGATCGTCGAACCGGACATATTCGTACCGGAAGCAGCCGAACCGGAATTCGACATAGAGGAATTTCTGCTAGCCGAACCAATGGCCAATATCAACCCAAATGATTTCAGTTCAGACGAACAAGGATGCTACTCAAGCTCTGACG
>SCLH01062935.1:9003-28198 GCA_004367855.1 Oikopleura vanhoeffeni
GAGCGAATTGATATTCGCGCCATATGCGGCATATATGGCGCAAATATCAAGGTCCTCCTTGCATAATTTGAAGAACAACTCTCTTTTTTTGAACGTTTACGTGATCAAAAAATATTGAGAATACCGCTCATTAATTTGACCACTGTCAGAAATTATAAGTGACCTTATGTTATTTTTAGGAGAAGTCTGAAAGCCTACTTATCAAAATAATGGTTTTTGGGGTACTTTGGTTTTATCAAAATGTATCACTTTATGGCAGTCAAAGTCGTTCTTGAATATCTTTCTGATTAAAGAATCTTTGATAAATATATCATCTATGGGATTAGAGTATTCTTGTTTATTTCGTGGACAAAATTGAAACCATCATTATTGGATTGCAAACGAGTGTGCATATGCGCACTAATTTTATGTGACATATTTCAGCATAGGCTTCAGTTTGCGAAGTTGGCACAAGTGCAGTCAAACTGATGATTTAGTGAGTACTCAAGTTCGATCTTCTTACGCCTGATGGCTGAAAAGTGTTCTTAATTTCACTGATCTGAAGGCAATATTTAATCTAAATTTAATATAAAATTTTAATTTTTCCTCCATATATTTTTTTCAAATTAATCAAAATTTAATTCGGATAATTTCTNAGATGGCCCCAAAACTTAGTTGGCCCCACGGATTTTGAAAATAAACTTAGACAAAAATATTGAAAAATTACTTAGAAAAAAATTTCGAAAAAAACTAAGAAATAAACTGAAATAAATTCGAAAACATTTGGAAAAAATCTTAGAAAAAATTTTCGAAAAAAACTAAGAAATAAATTCGAAAAAAAACTTAGAAAAAAATTTCGAATTAAATTGAAATAAAATTCGAAAAAATTTTTCAAAGTTTCAAAATAAAAATTATTAAACTTTCAAATAGAGACACAACAAAATAAATGAATTGAAATAAATTTTAATAATAGGTTTATAAATCTTTTAATCTTTTCAAAGATTGGTATCTCTAGGCCCGAGGTTCGCGTTTGACCAATGAGAGCACCGGATTTCACTTTGTTGACCAATAAGAGCTTCGAAAAGTAGTTCAATCACGAACGCGAACCTAGTGATACTAATCTTAGATATTGTTTCCGAATAAATTTTACACAAAACTGACTCAATGCAAATTTAGCTTAATTAGTAAGGATATTTCTTATAGTTTTTGGCGAAAATCAACTATATTCGAAAAAAAAAGTAAATATTAGAATATCGCTTTGTGTGTAAAAATCGATTCGGAAACTTTGGTGAACTGTTTTCTCCTAAAAATGTCCTTAACGGCCAGAAATCGAATATAAAACTCGTGTTTTGATAAAATTTTATTTTCTGTTGATTTTGGATCCTCATTGGTCCTCAGAACTAATATGACTAGTACATCGTAAAATGCTTTATTTAGAACATTTCTCATACTTTTTCTAAGGCTCAACTTTATACGCTGAAAGTTTGCGTTAAATATTTTTAGGATCTGAATTTGTACGAAATATCCAAATAAATTAGCATAGCTCAGAAACCGGCAATTACCGGAACCCTGAAGCCGTAATAAAATATTTCGATCACTTTTATTTTCGAATCAAGGAAGTTTTCTCAATAATATATTTGAACGTTCAAATTTAACCAAACTTGTTTTAAAATAAAATCATTTTCTCTGATAATAAATCCCAATTTCCGTTTCTATCCCAAATATATTTTATCATTTCAAACGTTAAAGAGTTTCAGATTTCTCAAAGATTATTTCTGTCCTCATATTGCAGAAATTGCCAATATCGCCGATTTTTTTGGCGACTGAAATTAAGATAAAAAAATCGTCTAAAAATAAAATGAAAATTTATCAATTTTGAAAATAAATATAAATACAAATATTATAATAAAACTCCCGTCAGAAACCCCCTAAAGACACTCTCGTCTAATTTTTTTGATTGTTATCTGTTTTTTGTATCCTAGATTTGGTTTATTCATATCAACAAACGCAGCAGCCATCTTTTTTTGGTCAAAATTATTTTTAAATAAATAAAAAAAATTGAACAATTCAAGTGCAAAACGTAAAAAAATTCAAGATTTAACGCGTATTATATTCACCAAATATTTCTGTTTTCTTACGCGTCAACCTGAAGCTCTGCGAACATAATTTTGTTATAATTATGATTTGTTCTTAAGCTTCAAAAACAAAGTTTCATCGTTTTGGAAACAAATTCGTGAAAATTCGTGTTTAATACATCATACTACTTATGAAAATATAATTGGTCTCAACAGCACATTCGGCGATATGAAGGCATTCGGGAAAATGAGGACAAAAATTGAATTTTTTTTTCAAAATGAAAAATTCAGTTATGGGGACCAAGTCAACCATGGGGCCATCTTAGTTTTGGGGCCAACTGAAAATTGGGCCAACTCACCTATGGGGGCCATCTCAACCATGGGGCCATCTCANGAATAAAATCTTTAGGGGGGATTTAATTCAGGTCACTCTGAGGTCTCAAATGTCCCTCAAATTGATAAGAAAAAAAAATAAGTGAAAAAAATAACAAAAAAGTACGAAATGTACATTTTTTGAGTAATTTTTCTGAGTAATTTTTTCTGGAAAACCAAATTTTCGACCAGAAAAACTCATAATACCAAAAACTTGTATTATTATCTTCTATTTTTAAGATAAAAAACTTTGGGATATCCCAAAAAAAGGTGCTAACTTTTTAGCGCCGACCTCGAGGTCCTGCCCCGATGAGACAAATTGAAGAAGCCAAAAATTTGTGAGAAAAGAAGAATTTAGATAAGAAAAAAGATAAGAAAATGTTTTAACTATTGATATAAACTATAAAAAACAATAAAAGATGATATTAAGCAACAGTTGATGTTAAAGTCTAACAGTTAAAAGTTTTGGAACTTCAAATAACAGGTTAAATTCCGTGTCGGCAAGCGTGTCTGTGTTATAAAAAGTGAACAGTGGATCGAAGATGCACGTAATTTCATTACAAAGATTGACGCTTCAGTCAATAAAACCACTGAAACCCCAAATTTGAATTTGTCACAATTGCCTTCAAAATTAAAATAATTATCGACATCAATTCTGATTTGCGAAACTACGAGTCTTTGAATGGCGTGGAATTTGTAAAATGTGAGTAATTTTGGGTTTGAACACATATTTATAATTGAAAATATATGCTGAGTTTGAATAGCGATTTTGGGTTTGAAAAAAAAATTGAGGCGACATTTTATTGGCATTTCATATAAATTTTGTTTTAGGGGTCGGAGAACCGGAAATTCAAAACATGAATGACACAGAAAAAACTAAGGCCTTTTACCGTGAATTTGGAGCCCAATTTCCACGATTGGAAAAAGTAGAGCAAATTGTGAGTAACAGTATTTATAAATATTCGTTTATATCATCCCCAAGAGTGTTTCTAATTTATTTAAAGATCCTGAACGCTTCTGCTTCTTCTTATGGAATCGAAAGAATGTTCCCAAAAATCAGTCAAACGATAACTCCAGTCTCCCACAAAATCTTAGCGAAAACTGTCTATGAAAAATCAGTGATGCGACATGCATCGAGTTTTTTCAAAATTATTGATAACATTTAAAAAACAGAATTAAAATTGTCATTTACTGCCGGCTAACAGATATTTATTTTGATCAGTAATAAATATAAAATAAAAATATTAACTCAACGTAACTTAACTTAAGTGATGAGCCTTTGAAAAGGTCACCAAAATTTTTTTCGAGTTTTTCATCGTAAAATTTACTCATACGTCTATTATTACTACTAAAATAATAATTTAAATTTTACTTCCGGTCAAACCGGAAGTGAGGATTATCAAAAATATGGCATACAAAATTTTAAAATTATTTCACCTTTAAATCTTCCTCCTGGTATAATATAAATAATCAAAAAAACTCTGAACTTCACTTCCGGGTAAACAGGAAGCGATGAGTCTTACAAAATATCACCAAATGTTTTTGACATTATCAAAGTCTCGAATTCACCTTGTATGATATAAATACTTAAATACAAATTTTAACTTCACTGAATTGTTTTTACGAACTCGCAAAAGGAGAAAGGGGAGGGAGAAGAGCCAAAAGTAGGAGAACGATCCCTTTTACAAGCCTTGGGCCAAGTGATCCAAATATTAGATGTAGGATTATTAGAATAAAATTGACAGTTTTNTTTTCTTTGGCCTTATTAAGCGACGGCCATCCCCTCAAATAACATGCTATCAACTTTTATTACTTCTTGACGAGCAGTTTTTCTTGTTAAAAGAAACATTTTTGCTTGGCAACATGATTTCCTTCTTATTCACGCTTCATAAAGTCGCTGCCGGTTTGAAGTTTCATAATTATTTAAGTGATATGCGTAAATGACTTATACATTTTTGACATTTTAACAATATAACGGGAAAGCGGCTCAGTTAAGCGTTCTTATTAGCGGCAAGCAGGGTTTGTAGACAAAAACGCGCTGACAAAGAGGCGCAATCGATCTTTCTTGTACTTCAATGGTCCAAAGTAAACACAACTAGTGATTTCTAGGAAAGTAAGATCTGAATCAGCAAAAATATATTGTTTATGTAATGATTTCAGAGGTTATTTGTTCTATCTCTTATTGAAAAACATTCTAGAGTTTGGATTTATTATGATTCTGTCAAGCTCAAAATTATTCCTGATTTGAACATATCCCAAAACTTCAAAATGTTTTCTGGATAAGACAAACGGGCTGTTCTCAAATTTAAAAATCGGGTTTTAAGTCTGGTTAAACGGTTAGTTGATGATATTTTCGAGCAAAAATATAAAAGGGTTATAAATTTTTTAGCCATGCTTAATAAAAATTGAAATTTTGGAACCTTCTTAGCAGAGTGGGTGTCAGTATTTGAAGTTTTGCTGGAAAACTTTATCATCGACCAATTTTGTACAGAAATTTTGAACAAGTTTTTGGACTCGTGAGATTTTTCTGATTTTCTCAGTAGTCAAATGATGAAGAAAATGAACCTAGACAATTTTTTGTTTTGTAATCATTCTGCTGAAAGAAAAAAATCTGAATCTACTACAAAACACAGCCGGTTTGAAACTTAACTTGAAATTTTGAATCCCGCAACGATTGACATTTTTATTTTTAAATATTATTTTTATTGGATTTTTCACAACATAAAGTTTAATAAAATAAGTTTTTGAAAATTAAACTAAAGAATTTCGAATTAATATAGAAATTAATAAAATTTAGCAGATTTGTTAAATGTTTTTGGCGTTCCAGNGTTTTGTAATCATTCTGCTGAAAGAAAAAAATCTGAATCTACTACAAAACACAGCCGGTTTGAAAGTAAACTTGAAATTTTGAATCCCGCAACGATTGACATTTTTATTTTTGAATATTATTTTGATTTGATTTTTCACAACATAAAGTTTAATATAAGAAGTTTTTGAAAATTAAACTAAAGAATTTTGAATTTATATAGAAATTAATTAAAATTTTGCAGATTTGTTAAATGTTTTTGGCGTTTCAGCAGTGGAGATGTGAAATAACCGGAAACTATTTTTGCACAATAGTTGCACAACAAGAATCGACAAGTGCGACAGGAAAATACACAATATGCCATTTTTCTTCAGACCAGATTTTCCTTGAAAACTAAATTAAATTGCGAGTTTTTACAAAATTAAATATTTTAAAATACTTCATGATAAGGTAAGAACAGCAAAAATCGACCGGCTAAGATCTTATTGATTTCTGGAGCATTTTTAGTTTCTGTGCTCAAATTTGACCAGAAAAAATTTCGGAAAAAAATTATGTTCCGTTTTCCAGAAATCAGCATTTTTTGAAAAATTTTTGCTTATCATTTGACTTGAAATTATAGGATAGGCAATTTCAAAAACAGTGTTGCGTTTTTGAAAAATTTCATAGTGAAATTATGTTAATTTTTTTGCAGACTAGTAATAATTTTTATTCATGATTTGGTAGATCATATCAACAAATCACCTACCGTAGGCAAAAAAATGTTTTGTCGGGCCTGTCCTGGATACTTTAAGAAATTCTGCTATAATCTACTCACAGGTCGAAAACTTCTTACTATTGGTTTTATTTGGTTTGCAAGTAATTTTTTACTGGAACAGAAGAGAGCTCAGCAATACAGCATTTGAAGGCACGTGATTCTGGTGGGACACTAAAGTAATTAAATAGAAAAAAATTTTATGAAAAATGATATTATTAAAAAACACATTCCTGTTAAATACACACGGTCAAACAATTGACATATATGGACACACACGGTTCGCCATACATTAATTTTTGGGAAATCGCACATGATCCCAATTTTTCATTTCTAATTAAACCTCGTAGCAAGAAACTTCTGAATTTTGTGACGATCAGTGAGTCAATGTTCGGTTTTAGATCAGCAAGACTGAGGAATAAATTGGCCGCTTCCCTTGACTCAAATCTGAACATTTTTTCTGTATTGGCATTTGAAGCAGCTTGAAGACTGTCAATGCGGTTTGTCACATAACCCTGCAAAACCTTTTTGTTAGAAAACATTACAATTTTAATATCATTTCAGTTATTTTTTCCTGATAGGTATTTACCTCTGAATTTATATATTGGATTGCATTTTGTTTATTCGCAGACCATCCAATTTGGCAATCACGGTCCTTTTGTCTAATTTTGGAGTCTTTCTGCTTTGCACAAATCTAAATGCATTCATTCTGATTTTCTGGAGCTTTCTTGCATAAATTCGGAATATTCATTTTCAGAGTCTACGAATAAATGTTATTTTTCTGCAGAGATTTGTTTCAAAAATATTCTTAAATGTTTCCTATTTTCAACTTACTTATATTTGTGTTGCACATAATTGATGCACTTATAAAAAAAATTATTTTGGATAACATTTTGATAAACGAATTATTGCTACTGTTACGAGTTAAGATACTCAGATACTAATTCGATGCTACTGAGATCTATTTAAGTCGGAAAAAACTAGCGTGTGCGAGCAACATTCTGTTAAATTAATCGCCAGGGGTACCAGAGACCAGTGGAGTGCCAAACTGAAAACAACTCAATATGGTCATTAATAATATAACAATTACATTTAGACACTGAACCGTCACGCAAAACCTTTGTAGTGGGTTTCAAAATTTTGAAAACACTATTAAAAGAAAGTATAATTAATATCCAAAAATTATAATTTACGATATAGTCAATATGCTATAAGTTGGAGTCAATAGGTCATACGTAGGGTCAGGAAGAACCGGTTCTACCGCTAACTTGGACCCAAAGACCGTAAGCCAAGGGATCGGATGGTTTGAAAATTTGACAAGGTCGGGTTTTTTTTTCTGAAGCTTTCCGAGTCGGGTCGGGTTGAGCGTCGACCCGATAACTTTTTGGTCAGGTCGAATTTTTTAAATTAATTATTAAAAATGGCGAATGGTGGTTATAGGAGATTAAAAATTTTTAATACGCAGCGTGCCTAGTGTACCCAAATTGGTCTGAATAAAAAATAATCTAGGCCAATTTGGGAACAGAAAGCACGCTGCGTGCTTAGTGTACTCAAATTAGTCAAAATGAAATAAATTTTGTATTTGACCAATATTTGAAATTCCTTATTTCAAATCGTCCAATCAAACTTTAATAAATATTAGATAATTTGCAAACGTCATGAGGTGCTAAGCTCCAATCAGACTTCCGAGAAATTCAAGATTGGAAAAGGCAAAATTAATTTTCATCATCTTGGAATCAATTCCACGATGAATTGTGATTTCGCTAATGAAAACAAAGATTTCTGGAACTTGAGTTTTTGAAAATATTTGCTTTAAATTAATAAAGGCATCGAAAAAGTCTTCAATCGATGTTTTGCTTTCATTTGAAGATATTTTTCCTACGTATATTTCCTCTTGATATAAGTTTCCGTCTCCTAAAAAACATTTAACTGCCACAAATAAACAAAATTCTAAAATCAGATGTTCTGTTTACTTAAGAGGGTGGAGGGGCGACCTTTTGGACATATTTTCACTTTGAGGCAATATTGTGACAATACGGGACATAGTAAAGGTAAAATAAGAAAAATATTGATGCTCAAACAATTTAAAGTCGACTCAAAAAACTTAAGAATTATTTTGAGATCACCAGTTAGAGCTAGAAAGCAAATTTTCAAAAAACGCAATATGCTATCTCTTCTCTGGTTTTTCATTGGCCAGTAACAATAATTCACTATTCATAATGATTTTGAATTTAGAAAAAACGCTTCAGACCGATTTTTGAAATTTGCTCTAGAATGCTCTTTATCGCCAATTTTACTGATTTTACTCACTCCCGCTCAAAAATGGGGATGTGGATAGAAAATCTGGTCGAGGATGATCCCTTTTACAACTCTGCTCCCTCTTCAGTTTGATTGGTCTGCCTTCGTTATATTGTTAACATGACGATGNCAAAATTCTGAAAAAAGGGTCCATATGTTGATGTGCATTTATATATGCAAGTTAACTTGCAAGTAACACTAAAAAATGATGAGGAATGAATGAGGAGTAGCCTCTTAGTGCTTTTAGGGACGCCGACTAAAAATCATTTTCTGAGCGTAGGTTAAAGTATCTGATGCTTTAAATAGACCTGGCAACTTTCTTTAGAGTTGTGCTACGTATTTGGGATAAAATTAATTATTTTTGAAGCCAGGTTTCTCATAATCTTCACTTGAAAATGTGTAAAAAAGAGCCCAATTATTGACGCCCACACCCTTACAAACTTAATTGAATGTTTTTTATGAAAACAGAGGAAAAACATAAAAAAATTGAAAATAAAACTAAACTCACCCCGTTTGGAAATCCGAGGTGTTAAGTCTAACTATTTCGCGTAACTGAGGCTGATTTTATAAAAAAATTTGAGCTATGGAAACTATCTCTGTTCACTCAACGAAAGTAGATTGAAATATTTTGATTTCAATTAAAATTATTCATTTAATTTCAATTAAAATTGTTTTCCATAATTTATAAAACATGAGGAATTATCTACGGAAATGCCTGGGTGTAAAGCACATGAGTCATGTTATAACTCAGAAGTTATTGGGGCTTTTAAAATAATGACCAAAATTTAACTAACTGTTCGCTAAGTTTTCAAATTTGTGACATATAAACTATATGCAAAAATAGGATCAGAGCCAAATAGCGTATTCATTAATAGCACATGTGCCTTCTAAAGGGAATATTATTGATATGATCAAATTCAAGGAGAAAACTGAATTATCCGATTTTGGGAAACTCAGTAAAACTTGTAATTTTTTTGACAGACACAATCTCAGTTATCTGATTATCGAATTCGAAGACTTCAAATCGAAGTTCAGACAAAGTTAACCGTAGGCTTAAATATCAAAATTAAAGATATACAATGTAGATCAAAGTAAATGGTCACAATAAATCACCATCTTTACTTTCAGTCTAAGTCTACAGTGCGACTTTGCACCATAAGAAAATCTGAGTCACTATCGTCGACTGACGGATACCCGACGGTTTAACGATTCGGTTACTCGATGCTCGGAACACGACAGAATACTCCGACTTTTGGGAAGTGGTGCTCCTGATTAACATGTTTTCAGGTGATATCACCTGGTTTGAAATACCTCTTTATCGAAGTCCATGGTGAAAAAGTTTTTGACCTCAAGGCTGGATTTCGAATTCCAGTGGACCCATCCAATCGCACGACTCGTCTCTATATGAAGCGGGACAAGAGACAACACCCTATTACCACCAAAGAACCAGTTATACCTCACACAATCACTAAGAGCTTAATGAGAAAAATCAAAAATACTTATTTGTAGATTCACCTTTTCTTGTGACAGCAGTGATCACAGATGTTTTTAACATATATTATAGTCACAGTATCTCACAAGGAGATCCTTTCCTGACTTGAAATCTATCACCTAATACATTTCAATATAGCTTAATTTCCACGAACAAACTGAAAATAGCATGCTGATATTTAGCAAAGATTCTTCTAATCCCCTATTACCACTTGTTGAATATCCCGCCCTACTACTTAAACACACTCGTTCCTAATCAGTGCCGGGAATTAAAAAAAGTGTAAATAAGGGATATGGCGACTACACAATTCTGGAACGGAAATAACAATAAGACTTTTAAAATCCGTCTCTCCCTGTGTAAATTTCCAGAATGACTCAATTTCTTTATATCCTCATGACATGCTTGAGGTTTACACACGATTTTTTACTAAAATCATTCAAAAGAAAAATACAATTTTTCAAGTGACGGAGAACATTCCGAATAAATGTGCTTTGATTTTTTAAAAGTGGCTAGAAGAAAGCCAGTGAATGGCTGATCGGAAGTTGGCTTACGTCAGACGATTTTTGATAGCAAATAATAGCCATCTTTAAGATTCTTGTTTTTCACCGGTAATTACCGAATTAAAAGGAGTTTTGTGAAAACTTAAGAATAAAGTTTTGCCACCAGTTTTACAATTATGAATAACTGTATGTCAAAATTCAGCTATTTCGACATAAACCTGAAAAGAGACAATTAACCATTCTGACTGTGACGCTCGGTGTGAAGAAGTGTATGCATACTAAACAATTTGACATTTTTTTCACACAGCTTAAAGATAGTTCTACAAATGGCTGATCTGACTAGTATATTTTAACCCTGTATGGCTACTAATTATTCGAAAATATCATCCAATGATCGTTCTCCCCTTAACCTCTTCACACCAAAAGCCTATCTAAAGGCACTTCTCTTGAGCGCTTATCACGGGAAAACTGGAGAAGATTCTCTTCATTTATCATGATTGAGATCAAGGATGAATTAAGTGAATAAACACGTAACATTTCTAAATTTCGAAGTTTGTGAATAGATAATTGCGAGAAAAAAAAAAGGTTCACTCACCTTGTATTCTTGAAAACCTACATTTTAACAATACATATAATTTACAAATTTACTATTATAAGGGTCTCAAATTTGAAATATATATCCGATCGTTACAAAATACGATTCATATCGCCGCGTCAAATATAGTAGTTAATGTGAAATATGCTAATCACCTGAAAATAAACTCAGTACCACTTATGTTCACATTTGATCGATTGTCTTTGTCGCTTTATGGGTTACATTGCCGTAAATCTTTCGAAAAATTCTTGAAATATTTTTTTTATTATTTGATCTAAAATCACTTGTAAAACTTATTCTTCGTATAGAGACTGCGATAAAATTAACTTATATAAAAAAAATCTCAGTACTTTCCGAAAAACTGCTTCCTCATAATTTTATATAGTATCGTTTTCACACAATAATTTTTTATGAAATTTTCGCGAAAATCTTAAAAAAGAAGTAGGAAAAAATAACTTTCGAACGGCTAATCGATATAAATTTCAACAATATTTTTTGAAATAAAATTGCAAACTCTATGACATATTTGAATTGTAGTCTGTGACGAGTTATTTCTGCGCCTTTTGGCTCCCGAATTTTTTTCTTCAGATAGTTAATGTGTTAGGGGTTAAGGGGTGGTCATGTCTGATTTGCAATTTGCAAGTTTTCAGGAAAAATCTGAACTTGTGCAATAATTCAAAAATGTCAGTTTTGTTCATCTTAATCTAATTGTTTTTGACCATTACACCAATCGGTACAGTATCGTAACAAGAAGAAATTTTCAAAACTGCAAAAACTTTCTCCTCCTAGACAGTTCAACTGACATTTGAAAATACTATATGATTCAAATAGTTTGAAGGGCCAAAACGCGCTCATCTCGTTACGGTGAAACCTCCGCATGTTTTTTAATTTTTTCCATTATTTTGTGACTAAAGCAATAAGCAAGATGATTTATATGTGCAACTTTATTTTTTTCGTTATTATTCAACAGTAAAATGGCGTTAACTTTCAGCTTGAGCATCATCTCCATTAGTTGCAAGTTCTGCTTTTGCCAATTTTTCGTTGTCAAGTTTTCTTTTGTTATTCCAAGCCCATCCCAAAATCGGTAAACCAACAACGATGAGAAATCCTGGAAAAATAAAACCTTTTTTCCAAGTTTCGTGTGCTCGAATAGCGATGGCTTCTTCTTCTGCGGCTTTTTCGGCAGCGATTTTGATTTTTCGAGCAGCGTATGAGTCATCAATTCCCAAATCATTTTGACGGCGGAATCGACCAGGAGAGTTTTCGAGGTCGATTGTTTGATCTAAAATAGTGCTAATGAATTGAGGGTTCAAAAATCACATTGCTGTCATTACAATAAAAATATGTCAATTATACCAAGTTCGTGCGTGAAATAGTTTTCAGTTAATATAAAGCTCTCACTGAAATGGGGTGGTCGTTGCTAAATTTGGCTTAGCAGGGATCGGATTTTCCGGGTCGCCCGGTAGGAATTTTCGACCCGGAACGCAGGTCGGTGCCGACCCGACCTGGAAAAGTAGTCGACCTTTCGACCGGCAGAAATTTTTTTGAAAAAACAAAATTTTTTATATAGTTTATACTATAAATCGATCATTTTATTATTATTTTGTAAATATTCCGAAAATTTATAAATATCAAATGGAATCCCTGTCAGGGATCCGAGTTCTCTGGGTCAAAAAATGTTCACCTGGAAACAAGGTCGAGTCGGGTCAAAAATTCTCAGCCTGAAAACTAGGTCGAGTCGGTGTGAAATTTTTTGACCGGTAATCTAGGTCCAGTCAGGTCCGTGCGACTCGACCCGAAAAAGTACTCAACATAATTTCTCAAGTTAATTATGATAACTAATCATTCTATTATAATTTTGGTAATATTTTGAAATAATGAATTTTGCTTGAAATTGTTGCAATTTAGGCAATTCTTTACACTTTTTAAGTATTTTTGCAATATAAATGATTTCAGAAAATCCGTTATTATTATTAGTGTGTACGCTATTGAGCCAATCCAAAAAAATAAAAGTTCTCAGATCATTTTTTCATACCTAATGTTTGGGTAGTTGACCCAAGGTGAGCAAAAACTTTATATACATGTAGACTTTTTTTCTTTCAAAACGGCGTTTTTCTAAAAATATGATTTTGAGTTCAATTATAAAATTACAAAAATAGTAAGTGATTTTTAAATTTGAAAACAATTTTATTAATTTACTTTCACAATCTAGATTTATTTCTTCGAGAATTTTCAAGAATTTAAAAACAATTTATTACATTTAATTTCAGAAATTCAGGATTTATTTCAAAATTTTCTGAGAAAAAATCAAAATTAGTGAAAATCTTTTAAAATTAAAAATATAGAAAATCCAGGATTGAAGTAAAAATAAAAAATGTTTTATCAAATTTACAAATATATTTCGAATAAAAAGTTAAGGGGGTGGTGTAAGTGATTTCTGACATTTTGAGGATTGGTACGGCTAAACTGATGACGGTAGAACATTTCTCATCAATACATATGAAGGATCTATTTTTGATCTCGCGATTCCATTGAACAGTTAAGTACCACTTTTACAAACCATCTGGTTAACCGCGGTTAAACACAAGTCCCTCAGCTTTTTTCAAACAAACAAGGATGCTACAGCTTATATCGGAAAGTTTTGAGATTTGATGAGAATCAGGAAAATTGTCTGAATTTTAGTGAATGGGAGCTATTTTTTTCGATTTTTGCCTCAAGAGTCAGCAATCTGGTTCAATATGCCGAAAATGGAGTTTTTTCGACGTTTTAATACAAGGTTTTTTCCGTGGAAATGCCAGAAACGTCATTTTCGGAACATGAAAAGCCCAGGGGTTGGTGAACATTAAATTGGAAGTCCTTTTCTGAATTTCGGCCTAATTGGCTGTAAATCGAAAAAAAGTGTGCGAAATCGAAAATTTTGAGCATAAAAGTAAGAATTAGAAAATCTTAGTGCCACCAAAAAATTTCGTGGTTACGATTTGATTGAAACGATATTAGCAACTACTGTCTCATTTTTAACACAGCGGATGCCAGAAGAAAAGTAGGGTTTTTCTATAAATATTTTGTTTTGCTCTTTAGCACTGTTTGTGTTAAAAATGAGACCATAGTTGCTAATATCGTTGCTAGAAAATCGTATACAAGAAATCTTTTGGTGGCACTTAGATTTTCTAATTTTCACTTTTATGTTCAAAATTTTCGATTTCGCGCACTTTTTGTCGATTTACAGCCAATCAATTTCAGTACTATTTGTGTAATTGAAACAAAACCTTCCTAATTTGAAGATCACGTTATTGATTTTGGACTCTGCTGTGATGAAAAAAGTCTTTAAAACTTCTGAAGATCTTCCTCAGTTTAAAAAAAAATGATTTAAGTAATTTTTTGAACAAAAAACAGTACTATTTTAGCTAACTGTTTTTTTTAAATAAACGGTCACATGATCATTTTTGAGGAATTTGTTCTTAAAATCAGCGTTTCAGCTAAAATTTAAAAGAAAAATCTGCAATAAAAAATCGATTAAATTTTAAAGAGACAAATTTAATTCATATTTCTTCATTCGTCCCCGAAAACAATTTTCAGGCATTTCATAAAAAATTTGTAGAAAATTTTATCCATCGATTATTTATGATTAGAAAGTTTCAAGTCATTAAAGTGGCTCCAGTTTGCTTTAGGATTAAGTTTTTACCAACTAACCAAATTTTTTTAGCTCGAGCGACGTTTGAACGCGAGATAAATATCCCTTTATCACTTTTTGGTTAGAATGCGTAGCCACAACGTTGAAATCACATGTTAAAAGGAGTATTGTATATGTATATGAAATTTGGCCAATATCGCCGAAGTATCGGCAATCTCAGATAATTTTTTTTACTGTTCATAATTTCTGTCAGAATATTCTCGAAAAAAAATGAGTCATCTTGAAATTGCCTTTGTACAAAAATTGAATCTTTCTTGCGCGTAGTTTTATGGTAGACACATGGTTTAAATAATTCCTTAAACTTATAAAAACCTTATTGAAAAGTAATTCATTTTTAATAACCGATAAGCACAGCAATTTAACCCTATACCATTCAAATGCTTACTAAAGCAGCTGAAGATCCGAGTATCGATTAATTTTGTGAATTGACCGTTAGTGTGTAACATTTCATGTAAGTTTGATAATTTGAGACAATGGATTCGATATTTTGCCATAAAACGTAATAGGTGTTTAGAAGTCCATGAACGCGGGCCTACCAAAAAGCCTCACGTGGCGCGACATGTCGAAGGATAGGTTAAATAAACCATTATTATTATACAAAATGATGAACTTGCTTTCTATGTTAAACAATCTGTTTTTAATTTGTTTAGAAAATAAATGTCGTGTTTAATCATTTTTGAACAATGCCTATAAATTGGCAATACAAATTTTATTACCTATGTTCAATTAAATTTCTTTACACTTATCTTATAATGATATGCTTGAAAATAAATCGTATTCTATCACAAATTCCTTTGACCAAAAGATTTTTGACCATTAAAGATTGGTTTCAGAAACACGATTTTGATTTTTTCATATAATATGATATGAGTACTCTTGAAAAAAACTGCAAGTTTCCGAAGATAAATTTATATTAATCAAAATTGATAGAATAAAATTATTTTAATTATTCGTTAAGCAAATCGAATTATGATTTAAGAAATAATAGTTTTGTTGAGTTTAAAACTGAAATGGAGGTATAAATAAAAATGCAAATAAGCCTGCCTTGTTAGCTTTTGTGGTTTAGTAAATTAATAAAAAAGGAAATTCGAAATCGAAAAAAGAAGTTCCGTGACATTTAAAGAATTATGGGTCCATATATTATGGCTGAATACATTTTCTCAAAAAAATAGATCATAACTTGAATCAATATCAGCCGAACATTCCGCGTATCTATCCCGAAAAATTGGCTTCTCAAATCTTACCTAGCCCAAATGAAAAGTTCATCAGCTGCAAAATCATCAAAAGTCTAAAAGTCTTCATTGACATATTTCCGTTTTTCTATCTCTTTTTGAACGGTACTGATTTACCAAAAAATTATTTCTTGTTACGAACAGTTTTTACTGGTCTAAATGGTGAGTGGGGTGGTTCTAAATTAATACAAGATTGAGAATATGGCCTGCGGCGATCTTTGTTGGCTCACTCAGCATGCAGTTTCAATGGACCAAAGCTCAGTTTGAATACGTTACTTTAGCATATTGGTACTAGTCCTATTTGGTGATAACAATTAACTGATAACATAATAAACACATTCTGCTGATGACATAAATTTAAAGTAACGTTTTAATACAATTGTAATTTAAAATACTTAAAATAAAGTATATCGCAAAAAAACAAATTTGAAATAAAGGTGTCTAAAAGCAATGATTTCCTATTTAAAATCACTAATTTTATAATTTTGGCGCTTTAAGTTTTCTTATGTAGTTTTTTTACAGGGCACCACTCCTTGCAGGGGCTTTGACTGCTGCAGTGTAATTTGTCTATCTGAAGTCGATAAAAAACATATGGAATAACATTGACCAAAAAATGTTCTCAGTTCAAAGATAATCTTAAAGTTCCATGTTATCGGTGGACCAGTAAAGAAAAATTTGAGAAAAACTGTACATTAAGCTTTTTAAGTCGGCACACGGTGTTCAACTTAGACCCGACCTGCGGAAGGCCCTATTTTTCTACTTGATCTTGCTGAAAGTTTGGGAGCCAGCCTGTAATTAAGAAAATTTTCGATTGGCTGGATAAAAAAAAATTAAATGTTGCACGCTGATTGGTTTAGCAACTTTTTAATTTTTAATTTCGATTTTTTTTTGCTATTTATAGCAGTTTTTAGTGAAAATGTTAAAAAGGATATTTCTCGCAGTGAAATTTTAGCTTATAAGACAAATAAAAAAATTTGAAAAAAAAAATTTCCATCCAAAATGATAAAATAGACTATTTTTTTGTGACGCCATGACAATTGAACACCGTGCGGCAGTTGACGGAACCAAACGTTATTGGATATCGACTATGGTTTTCCTGTGATCGTTATAAGTAGGATGACCTTTTATAGGGTTCACGTAAGCCAACTTTCTCATCAGTGTTTCCTGGGCTTTCGTTTTAGCGTATTTAACAAAAAATGAAAGCACGTGTTTTTTTTTAAATTTGTTCACGCAGGAACTCGACGCAGGGCCCCAAAAATAATATTTTAAGCTCAAAACAGGAATGACGGATTTGAAGCAAATTAAGCAAATGACTGGAATCAAAGAAAAATGTGCTGATTATGGCGCACAAATGCTGGATATTCTAACCGGTATCAAAGAATAATTCAAAGAACCATAAAATTTGCTGATAATGGTGCTGTTCCAGAAGAATAAACAAATATTAATAAATTTGACCAAGAAAATTCTAACTTAATCACAAAATCTTTTATGCATACTTAATCTT
Organism: Oikopleura vanhoeffeni; assembly: GCA_004367855.1. Taxonomy (NCBI): domain Eukaryota; kingdom Metazoa; phylum Chordata; class Appendicularia; order Copelata; family Oikopleuridae; genus Oikopleura; species Oikopleura vanhoeffeni. The sequence goes on from SCLH01062935.1 coordinate 26,299, forward strand.
TTGATTATTTTTATTTGCCAAAGTTTATCCCTCATTTAAATACTGTCATTTCAGCGGACAAAACTTTCTTGTTTGTCAAAAAAATTGCAAGCATTTACCAGGATTATACCATGCCGAAGCAATTATATAATGAATTCAAATCCAAAACCATCTCCAACCAATAATTTTCATTTATTTGCCTGATAAAAAAATTAAAACTTTTGATACAATGTGGATCAAAATAAATTTTAAAATTTGGATAAAACTTGTCAAATTTTAAGCCCAAATCGTCTTACGAGTCCGCTGTTATATCGAGTTAAAACAAATTTTTCAAGTTATACAATTTTAACTTGCATTTTTTATATCAAAAATAATTTAAATTAAAATTAACGATATTGGATTAAATAAAAAATCAAAAGAATTGGGGGGTATAAGAAGTGAGTGAGAGACCCAAAATAGACGCACTTTTTAAGACAATCAATGGTATTTTATACCCAAAATTAAATTGTGAATTTCAGTATTTTATGGTCGTACATTTTATAAATAATATTTCAAATGACCTTATTTTCTTAGTTCCTAACGTAACGCGCAGTAGTCGTTGAACTCAACGATGGGCTTAACACGAGCTGGTGGAAACATGAGTTGGTTTACCCCAATCGAGTCGGGGGGCCTGAAGTGATACGTCTAGGTATACGAAATCAACGAGTCGTAGACTTCAGGGGGTCTCGTCAACGTCGTGTACTCTAGTTACGAGGCTGTGCATAAGTGAAAGTACTACACTAGATTCTAGATTGCTTACCGGTCAAGAGAGGCGAGTAGGGGCAATCAAATCGTTTGTATACATTCCAAATACAAAGATAAACTCGGCACCGAGATATATTGCTATTTGGGTAAGTACAAGATAGATTTATAAGACTGTTGAATAACTGAATAAGTACGTTAGTATATCAATGTAGAAGAAATATTGGTGTCTGACCTATCGGCAGGATAAGCATCTGGAGCAAAACTATAGAAAGAAGTTGCACTCAGAAAGCATATATCTGAAGAGAACTTAGGAAGTCTTAACTTTATAGAAGTATAAGCCTTTACATTCGCTACCAGCGTAGAGAATTAAAGGACTTGTACTCCTATTGTCGTGGTGTCTGAATGAAACGATAACCACAGTTTTCGAAGAAGTTTGGTGGAGAAAAATCATAGATTTTTAACGTGTAAGCCTTACGGAGTCGTAAGCTCAAGGAACAAGTATATTCCGGGTCACCGTTCGGGAAAACCGTTTCGGTTTGGCATACATTGGTCAAAATTTAGGTAAGTTATCGAGTCTATTTTTTCAAAAAGAGTTGGATTGGATTTTTAGTGTGGTAAATTGCACTAGAAGGGACAGTCGTAGATTTGTTGTTAAGTTTGGCGAGTCGATAAAAAGCGGCTAGCGGGTGTACAGTACGGTGTGGTAAATCACCAGAGGGCACGTCAGAAGCTGTCGTTTTCATTTTTGTTTGTTAACCAGTTACGTCTGAGGGGCGTAGGGAATCTGGGTTATATAACAGGTTGAGTCAACGGGTCGTGGACATTTTGTTATTGAGTTTTCTGTCGGTTTTATTATTAAGGATGGCGGAAAAGTTCAAGGCAATGGCAAGTCAAGCAATGGCTGGGTCACCAGCGGGAATTGTGGCTATGTTGGACTCACTAAAAATGATCAAGATATCGGAGTTGAAGACACTTCGAGAATTGGAAACTTGGATGTCAGCGATTGACACGGCAATCCAAAGAAACAGAGAATGTGCGCCAGAGGCCACAAGAACTTTGAAATGGACATGGAAAGTACTTAGTAACACTCATGGCCGAGATGTTATTCGTGATCGAGGGTGTCTTTGTTCTATGGAACAACTGAAGGAGTTTGTTCGGGAAAAACGATTTCCGAGGG
>SCLH01062936.1:13727-34290 GCA_004367855.1 Oikopleura vanhoeffeni
AAAAGAAAAAAAATACTGCCGTCAAAATTCGGTTTATAAGATTAAGATGCCAAAAAAATCTGTTCGTCGCTATCTTAGTCTAGTTCTCTCAAAACAATTACCCCTTATGTTGAGAGGACCTAAAAAAAGCGTACTCAACGAGACAGCGTTTTTTTTTCGAATTTTGATCAGACTTCGTTCTGGAGGCATATGAAGGTTGCTCATAATTTTCAATATTTAAACACTAAAAAGGTTACTCCCTCTACAATTAACATCATTTTTTTCTAATTTTTGAGTTCAAGTTCCGGAGAGGCAGTATCAACAATAATCGAAAGCCTTTTTTTCAAAATTTGCTTTTGACAGATAATTTTTCTGTCGAACCAATTTGTTTGATTTTTGTCGGTTTTGTTTGCATTTTTTCGTTTTTCTAGAAGCAAAATTTTGAAAAAAAGATCTAGATTATTGTTTGATCATTGCTTCTCCGATTGATCAAATAAAAATAATGTATATGTAGGAGGAGTAACTTTTTAGTTTTTTTGGGGAGCTATTCGTGAGTGAAGGCTAGGCCGTATGTTGAATTTGATCAGACTAAAATTAGTTATTAATATTATATTATGGCTTGTTCTGCGACGTCAGGAAAGTTTTTTCAAATGACCCACATCTACCAGTTCATCATAAACCATGCTGATAAAACCTCAAAAAACAGCTTAATCAGCGACAACCACTCCCTTAAATGATTATGTTTAATTTTTTTAAGCCAATTTTAATTATACACTATAATGTATACTATAATATGCAGTAGATATCATCTTTAATTTGTAATGAATTCCTGATATTTTTTTAAAGACACCACCAAAAGATTCGGCAAAGTCAAATTTCTTATGACGTTATTATTAATTTACGGCGATTTGGGTACACATCGGGCTTTAGAGAGCTTAATTATTTTCACTCTTTAGCGCCTTGTTTTAAGATCAATTGCATATGGTTTATAATACTGTTAGCAGAACGATGACCACAGGATTTTTTGGTGCTGTTTTGAAACCATATCATGTCATTTGATATTCTTGAAAAATTCTGAAGATGATATCTACTATATTTTATAGGCGAATCAATATTGGCTCAGACAAAAATAATCATTTAAGGCTGAAATTTTAAATAATTCCTCAAATTTACCAATTTGGTTAGGGAAAACTTTTTTTCGAAAGACTGCGAGACCACCACCATTCATTTTTTGGTCGGTTATTATTATATCCGGTTTAGTATTATATTGAAGTTTAACCCACATGTCAAAAACACACTATATCTAGAAACTAAAACTTTTTAAACTGACAAATTTGATCTATTGAATTTTACTCAAAATTTATGGTGTTCATTCAGATTTAATTGTATGATTCCCACATAGTTTGAATTTTGATCTTACCCCTTTAAAAGTTACTGATATTCGAAGAGCATAGTGCTCGGGCTCTTGTAGGTTTATTTTTGGATTCATTACCAGATTATTCTTCCATTCAAGATGCAAATCTTCAAAAAATTTGGATTTCCTTACTAAATGGCTTGGCATCCGTACTTTATCAGACTGGTGTATTTATTTTATCTTCTAGAACCGATATAACTCGGCTTCGCTCGCTTTTTAAGCTTGTTTTAAATATGGATGTTGATCCTGGAATAAGGTGTGCCCTAGCGCAATCATGTGTTAATATAATACTGCCAACGCAAACTGGAATGGATCCCGATAAGGTAATGTTTTATGTTAATTATCAATGTGATAAAATAGACAAAAGAATACTTTATTTTTGTTTTTTCCAGATAAAATTAAAGGCATTTTTAGAAGTATGACTTTAACCGGACAGGGTAAAACATTTTGCCATCCGACTTTGAAAAGATTCCGACATCGAAGTATTGATTTAAATGTTTTGGTAACTTTTTTTTAATAAGACTACCTCTCTCCAGCAATCAACGTAGAAGGTACCAGAGGTGAATTTTGGAAAAAACATCTAACTTTGCAAGGTAACTTGGTAGGTAACTTTGCAAGAAGAAACTTTTCGAAATATTTTTTTTGACACCCGACACCATCTGGTGGAGTGAAGAGCACCTTTTTACCTACGGAATAGAGAAATTACCGGTTCATCGCTGATTACCGGTTAACCGGTGGATGTCAAAAATCGAAAACTAAAATTGACGGTTAAAATTTCCTTGGTTATCAGATGCAAAAATCCGTTTCCCGATGTCCCTCACCGTTGTGTCTCCAGACGGTCGGTTCCTCCAAAAGTTACGTTTTTAGAATTTTTTAACGAAAATTTTAAATTTGTTTGTTTTTTCAGCAGATAAATAAGAAAAAGTGATGCGATTATCTTTTCCAATTTTTCATCGAATGATAATTTTGAACAGCATATGAAGGTATTTTCTGCACCTTTTATTGTATTTAATTAAAATTGCATTATTCCTAATATTTTTATTTTACCAAAATATTTGTTCTTCTAAAAAACAATTCAAAAGTTTATTTGTCTTCAAAATTGTATTTTTTGAGTAAAAACTAGCCACAATTATTTTCAGGCTTTTTATGAAATTTTAAATACGAAAAAATTCGATGCAAAGGATACTGCCGCCATATTTTAGGTCCATAAAAATCAAGCTAATACTTCTTGAATAAATCTTGAAATTTTTGACGAACTTCTTTTTCACTTATGTTTCTTTTTAGTTTTTGATAAATGATTGTATGTCAATTCTTCTGTCTATTCTTAAAACTGATAAAATGGCATCAAAATGTAAAATGTCGGCCCACATGATTTTGGTCTCGATAAAAGGAATTTCACGAATAATAGAACGTATCAGTTCCAGAAATGAGTTTGTCGCCGCACAGGATTTAAACGATTTGCTGACACAGACGATCAACTGGAGTTTGTTCATGCTTCAAGGTGAAATTAATGATTATTTAATTTTTTTGACGTTTATAAATATGACATTCATGTTCTCATAAAAATCATTATGAATACAAATTTTTTTGCAGTACTTATTTTTAATGCAATTTAAAATTAAACAAAATCTCGATGATAAAGGCGGAGTTTTTTCAGAGCAACCCAAAAGAAGCTAGCATTCGATATTTTTGCTGATTACGGGCTAACCGGTCATCGGACAAAGTCTATTTCGGGTATCGACTTCAATTTTCGAGACCATTCAACCCGATTGCGGGTTACTCTGAAAAAAAAACCCACCAAACAAATGATCACCATTTTATTAACTATTTTTAGGTGCTCAACCCATCGATAAAACTATTCGTCGTGAACAATTACCCGAGGAAGTTATTCCAAAAGACGACAAAGGACCTGACCATCAGAGAGCAAAACGAAAAAAGCCAATGACTAGAAGACGATTCAGACCTGCAGAGCAAGAACAAGGTTTTTTGATATAATGCAATGTTCTTTTAGTTTTCAAATTGCCATGTTAAAAAATTGGAAATCTTGTCATCTGCTATTAAAATTTTGTTTTGTATAATCAAGTTATTCGATCTTACGCGCTTTTCTCGGGCTGGCTATCCGGATATTATATAATTTTATCAAATTTTCGAATATGTTACCAGTGGAGTCAATTTAAAGAATAAAGAGGGTCATATAAAAATTGAAACTTTTTCTTTTGATTTCCTCTAGAACTCAAAATATAGTCACGATAGTATCTTGAGATGAAGTGATTTGTGAAAAATCGGGAGATTTGATTACTGCCAAATGAGTCTATTATGGACAAAACGACAAAAATTCTGAGATTTTTGGCTATTTTCGAGATATACAGCATGTCACATTTCTTCTCACATTCTTACTTTTTTGCAGGAGCCAACCTCAACCAATCAAAACGTTAAAATTCACAAATACGTAGGTGCTTCACAGATTTAAATGCTCATTGACCAATCAGCGGTGTCAACCAGGTTTCTGCAAAAATCTAAGAATATGAGCAAAAATGTCACATACTGTATATGGACAAAACACCCTTACAATTGTATGAAAGTGAATTTTCGAAGATAATTTTTTTTTGTCAAAAACCATAATATTGTAGCGTATATCAATATTTGGATTTTTCTTTGTTTTTGAGTTAACGCTGGTGAGGATCGAAACACCTATTTTTTGGAAATTAGGAATCCTCAGAAAATAATATAATGTATGAAAACATAAAAATTGGCTTGCTCGATGAGAAAGTGAAAATTTCTTCAAAATTTTTCGGTATTTACTACTTTTTGATCAGTAAATCTGATTTTTAAAGCACCTTTTAAAGGTCCTTTTTATTATATCTATTATGGTACTTGCTGGGGCTTTTATGCCACTTTTTCAACATTTTTATTTAATTCGGCTTTTGAAAACGACTCATCTGATTGAGTTCTTAGATAGCTCAAACTGAGCACAAATGTTAAGAGAAAAATAAGTTAACAAAGAAATGGTCCGAATTAGACCATTAATTCAAATTTTAAAAATAACTGATAATTAAACAATTTCAGAATCTCAGAAAAAATCAAAAATGGATTCTGACCAATTTTTTTATGTTATTATTCACTAGATATTTTTGCTCAGTTTGAGCTATCTAAAAACTTAATCAGATGAGTCGTTTTCAAAAGTCGAATTAAATAAAAATTTTGGCTTAAAAAGTTGCATAAAAGCCCCAGCAAGTACCGTAATAGATATGGATAAAACGACATGTTTTTATATAGACAAAACGACGAAAAAGCTTTTCCTTATATACACATTTGACATCACTAATTTTTAATTTTAAGCACTTATGGATGTATCTGAAGTGACTGCGAAATTACCATGGTTAACTATCACCTCTTCCTCGGATTCTGAATCTGATACAAATTTGGATAACGGTGAACAATCTGAAGAAAGAAAACTACGGCAAAAGTGGGGGTGCATCCGACAAGCATCTCTTTTGACATTGAAAATAATTGTTAAAAATACTGGTAAAAGACATTTATGCCAGTACTGGACTTCATTTTTACCCAATTGCAATAAGGAGAGTTTTCTATTAAAAATAAGAGGCTTGGAAAATACGTTTTTAAATTTGAATTTTCAACTCAAACAATCGAAAACATGATATTTTACCTTGACGAACCGATGAAAAGTTTTATAAGAGTCCTTAATTTCTTTATCTTATTGTTTTGACATGGCATTTCAATGATTTCTATTTATTGTCATGTTTGTCTGAGCGGACGTGCGTCTAAGCAGACGTTTGAGTGTCTCTTTGCGTTTTTTGAGCAAAAACCTACGCATTTTTCAGATTTGAAAATTTTCGTGCGTCTGAGCGGACGTTTTTTTCAACTTTTTTCCATCCATGAATGCATATCAAAAACCATAATAATAGAGACAAATTCTCTAATAGACAAACATGACAGCAATTGATAATAGGATATCCAGGATTTTATAACAGAATTTTATTTTTTTACATCTGTGGTATTCTTTTAAAAATTTTATTTTTAAAAAACTTTAAGTTACCACATGATAATTTCAAAGTTAGTATATCACCAAATGAAGTGGTTGAAACTGACTTGGATCAATCGAACTGTGGTCTAATTATTTCAATTTTGTCTGATCCCGCCCCAAAAGCCCGAAATCTTGCAGTTGAAGTTCTACGTCATTTTATTCAACAATGCAAACAATTTATTTCGAAAGTTTGTACAACCAGACGTTCGGAACCTAACTTTATATCGCTTGGAGAATCTGTTAATATATCAATTGAGAGACTTCACTATCTGCTCATTTTTGCGCTTCAAAAAGAATTTAAACGAAATCCATCTTCAAATCAAGAAATAATGGTAAATTTTGAATCATCGGGTTAGCACAATGGCGAATAAGTAAAATGGGTCATTTTCATCTAAATTCACGTGAAATTTGAGAAGTAAAAAATGAAAAAAAAATCTCATTAGGTCAACAAGTTTTTTTAATTTTACTTCAAATTTTCTCTACTTTACTTGTTCGCCGTTTTGCTTGCCACCTGGGTTGATCGCCACTGAAAAAAAGATGCCAAGCAGAAAAACGGTCCTCTAGTGATCAGAAAATTAGTTGTTAAACCGTGATTTGGAGCCCTAATGTCGATTTGCAGCATATAACTTATAATGGCTTTTTACTATATTTGAAAAAAGGGTACGAAAATTAAAAAAAAATAGGGACAAAACCTTCGTTGATGAAACCAGCAATTTAAACTAAAAATCGGTGTATTCACCTGTAAAACTGCCAAATTTTAAAGCTTAATTACAAATACGATAACGATATCCCAGAGTCAAAATGTTTTTTTCGAATGTCTTTACAAAGTTTTTTTCGGACTCGGGAATAGAATATCGATATTCTAATCACCAAATAAGTCAAGTAGAAAAGCCTGGGGTTCCTTCTCACATCATAGGATGAGACGAAACAGTTCCCCCCAAAACAAGATTAGTTATTTCGGTTATAAGTTTAATGATTTATCATTTTTTTAAGTTGATCAATCAATTATACAGTACCCTCCGAGCTACTGTAGAAGCAACAAATTATGCCGTTTTCCCATCAAATCTTCTTCGGTTTTGCGTCGAAAAGGTAATAATGCTATATCGATGCACTGGGCAATTACAATTTTTGAAATCAATCGCAAACGAACGAACTGCCCCTAATTTTGTAGAACAACTTTTTGCAACAAGCTGGAAAGAAATCATTGGTGGCAAAAGAGTAGATTATTGTGAGTACTAAGGTAGCCTTTTTTAGAGTGAAAATGTATGGTGACTAAAGTTTCTTTCAATTAGCTTTGTGGCGAACGTGTTCGAATAAAGTTGTACTGCACATTGGGCTAATTTATTAACCCAAAAAAAATTCGAGAAAAAAGACAAGAGCGTGACTTTAACGAAATTTTTGTTCAATAAGAAAATGAGAAACATTTTCAGGCAAAAAAATATTTATGATAAAATAATTAATTGTTTATTTTATAGCAGCATGATTTTATTTGTCTACGTCGTGTAGAATTGTACGGGCCTCAAGATGTTTTTGATGGCAATTCTTAGTACGACGCGCTCAAGCTTGAAAAGTCAATTCGAAATTTTGACGACCATTTGTACCGGAAAAATTTTTTCGCTGCAATTTGGTCCTATTTTTTCGCATTTTTTGATAGATGTGCACGGGATATAAACCGGTATGTAATTCTTGAAATTTTATAATCTCGGAAAGTCAACCCGAGACGTAACAATTTTTTAAGACATAAATGAAAACCTATCAAATGTACCTTGGCCAATCGTTACTGCTTATTCGCAGCTATGGCATTCATATGAAAATGAAATTCCTTTGCAATATTGTGATCAGAGAAATCGTGTTTCTGTAGAAGAAGAATCTTTAGATTTGCTACAATGCTTTACAATTCACCATTTTAACCAGCTTGAAAATCACCACCAGGTAATTTGACTACTAGAGCACAATCTTGCTCGTTTTTCATAAAATATTTGAAAAAATTGAAATTATAGACGAATTATGTTTTCAAAAAAGGTAGCTTTTTTTTAGGGGAACCCACCCTTGTCAGGATAATAACTGGAAGGCCATAAGAGATATCGGAAAACGGGTTTTTGTATCATTTACACAAGTAAATTTGTGATATGGAAAACTTTTTGTTTTTTTCCAAGTTAACCGGTTCACCGGTAATTGATTTTTAAACCGAAAGTTCAGGAGTTCGAATCTCAGTAGGCACAATTTTTTCGTCTATTTTAATCGAAACGTATTTCTTCTCGATAATAATCGGTCTCTATACGGCAACGGATTAACATAAGTGTGTAAATTAAAAATTTTGTACGGCATATTTCCGGAAAAATTTTTTTTTCGAAAATTTTTATGTTTTGCCTCAGAAAAACCGGTAATTTCAAAGTATTGTTACCGGTGTGTGAACTGTCGACATGCAAAAAAAAAAGTTTCCATTATCGCAAATTTACTTGAGTACATGATACAAAAAACCGTTGGTTGATATCTCTTATGTCCTTCGAGTTCATTATGTGACAAGGGTGGGTTCCCCTAAAAAAAGCTACCTAGGTACTTTTTTTAAGGAGTACACCCTTCTCATGGACGATACGGGAAAACGTAAATGCAATCGAGAAACGGTTTTTTGCTTCAACTGCCAACTAAAAAGCTCAATGGAGAAATTTTCATTTTTATCGGACAACCGGTATCGTACCGGAGATCTATTTATAGGCATTTTCGGGTATAATTTGAGAAAAAAATCGAATCGTTTTTTTCTTCCGGGATTCATCAAATTATAGTTCAAGCAGTTAATGTGTAGATAATCGTGATATAAGAACGAAAAAGCATAGAAATTAAATTTCCGCTGATTTAAGAAAAAAAAAATTGGCCCACCGAGATTCGAACCTACCCAAAAATTACTTTCCGGTTTATATCGGTGAACCGGATGTCAAATCAACTTCATAAATTTCTACATTGAGCTTTTTTTAGTTGGCAGTTGAATGCAAAAAACCGTTCTCGATGCATTTACGGTTTTCCGTAATCGTCATGAGAAGGGTGTACTCCTTTAAAAAAAACTACCTAAGTGATGTCAGTCGGACTTGATCATTTTTTCAATCAAAAATTATGTTTTCAAGAAAAATTCCGATAAAATTTTTTAACTTTTTCGTGAAAATTAACTTGTTATTTGACTTTTTTTACCCAGTTGACTGATAACAACCAAACTTTGTCGAAAGATGCGTCTCAGTCGTGCAAAAATAGCTTGCATTTTAATCTATCTAGCGCTATAAAAACGTAAAAAACGCAAAAAAATCTGTCAAATTTGTATTAAAAATATTTTGCATCCAAAAAAAATCAATTAAAAAATCACTTTTTTTTTACCAAATTTAATAAAAAATTTGATCATGGAATTGCATAAAAACGCCACAATTTATAACCGATTTTTTTGCTTTTTATTACCAAAAATTTTCATGATAAAGATACGATTTTTTAAAGCATTTTCAGCGATTTTTATATGGACAAAACGAAACGTTTTCACATGGACAATACGAAAAAAAAATGCCCGTATATACACATTTTAAAGTAGATAGAAATACGTCATTTGACCCCATTTTTTCATAGCGTGTGTTGGATATTGTCAAAATCGTGCTAAACTCCGAGATGCCCCAACCCGTCATTTCCGCCGCTTTTCGACTTCTTCAAACAATAAACTCTCAGTCAAAACAATGGAGATTGACAACAAACGCAGACCCAAGCGAAGATTCGCCGGTACCTATTCGAGCATTTAAAGACCTATGGACTTATTTGATAGATAACGTTCTTCCTAGATATTTGTATGTCACAAATCAGCAAACAATTACTTTGATCGAACCTGCATTAGAAGCAGTCAGTCATATTGAGCCCGAGGTTTTTCAGGAAAAGTTAACAATTATTGAAAGTTTTTAAAGAAGTTGAGAGCTTAGCCCATGTTTTATTTTAATTTTACAGAATCTCACTTGTTCGAGAAAAATCGTTTCCATAATAGATAAACTTTTTGTAATGCACTCCAGAATAGTAAGATATCAAAGATGATTCCCGGGTCGATAAAAAAATCTTTTTATCTACCATCAGGATAATTTTCTTGAAAAAATCGTCTCGATAGATAAAAAAAAATATTTGGACTTGGGTATCATTTTCGATATATCGATAAAAGTTCTTCATTCGATTCACCTTACCGGTAAAGTCGAAAACAACCGTAAAATGCTATTAAAAATCATTTAGTGGTGTCTCGTCTCAAAAAATAGTATTCGCCATTGTGCGGGTTTTGATGAGTTTTGGGTAAAATTAGGATATTTGAAACCAATAATTCGGTATATTTTTTTAAATATATTTTAGTATATTCAACATTTTCGTCGATTTAGCTGATTTCAAAGTGTAAAATATCAAAGTATATTTTATTTTTGTTTTTAACTATTATTTTTTGAGATCTTTCACTTTCGAAAAATCATCTTTATTTTTTATTTTAGTAAGCGTAGAAAACTCGAGTTCGTCTTTAAAGGCCTTGTACACCTCCGTTTTTATTTTGGGATTAGTCATTTTTGCGATGTTAACTTTAATTTATAAAAATACAAGGTAAAATACATTAATTTAACGTTTATTTGGATGTTATTTTTAACTTTAATAAACAACAACGGAAATTGAGCTAAATGGATTCTTATACATGCCATAAACGAAATAACAAAGGTGGTTTTTTTAGAAGGGATACAGGTTTTCTGGCGTAATGGTATTTGGGAACCCCATTAAACCTAATTAGCGGACGTAGAATTTTATTCCGCAACTTTTAATAGAATTGAAATTTTTCGAAATTGCCAGAATTATTTGTTTCAAAAAATATTTAAATAAAAAATATTTAATTTTCAAGCTGAGGCAAAAACTCAAAATCAAGCGGCCGCTCATTGGTGAAAATGTTTTTCCTTTTTTAATGGACTAATATTTAAAAAATATTATTCATTCTTTCGTTTTCCCATTAACTGCACCCGGTAATATCAAAAAATCATAATAAAAAAATACCACCCGCCGAAAGCGCTTTTTCATCAAAACTTTAAGCAATATTTTTGAATTTTCGTTTATCTGAAATCACCACAATTTTATACAGAATATTTGAAATCCCTTCCTAGCCAACGCTGTAAACACCTTTCACAGGCATTAAATCTCGTTAGTTTTGATCTTAATCAATTTCTCCACTTTAGTTCTCCATTTGCGGCCACGCTTCTGCCCCAACATCTACACAATCATGAAAAACTTGAATCAATTGTTCTGGCCTCCCCAAGATTTCCCTCTGAACTCGTGATATTCAAAGGCCTGTCAGACAGTGATTTTAACTTTACTTATTTCCTGTGATTTTTTTAGTGCAAATGAGAGTGCTCGAAATAAAGTATTTACTCCAAGAAGGATCAATCCAAGCAGCCCTGTTCATTACCGAAAAAAGTACTCCGCTGCTTTGCGCCATCCAGACCAATTTTGCATTTTTTTCTTCGGAATGCACTTTCTAAGGTTGTTACCAATCTAGGTTAAATTCTGATGAGGGGGTTTTGATGGAGCCATTTTTGAAGGAAAACCCGCCCTCCAGCACGCGATAGCCTGGGGCTTGTTCGCGTCAGTGAAGTAAATTAGTTCATAAAAATCCATATAAAATAGGCTAAGGAATAAGTGTGTCTGAGGCAAAAAATTTACCACTATGCCAAATCGATTTCTAAGAAGCATATTAACACCAGTGGGGGATTTGAAATTCGGAAAAATAAAACAACAAAAAGTGAAATGATTAACCCACATACATCATTTTGGTAATCTTATTTACAGCTCGACCTGGATGCGCTTAAATTATATAGTTGCCATTATCGGGATTAAACTTCATTATTTAATGCTTTAGTTTTTCACAATTCTGATCCTTTTTGGTGCGAAAATGCTTTCTCCTATCTGTTTACTTCTTTGAGTAAAAGAGCTTTGTCGCGTCGAAATTTCGCACATGAAAAGTTCTAGGCGCAGTTTTTTTGAAAGATGAGAATCTTCTGAAAAAAAATAAATTGCCCTTCACCAGGCTAGAATTTTTAAATTTAATATTATGTGCTCCAAAAATCAAGATTTATCCCTTCATAAGATTCGAAACAAAATTCTTTATTTTTGATTTCTCACCTCAAAATTATTTCAATTTTTTCTCTTAAAATTCAATTTCATTCCCGGAAAATAAAAAAAAAATTCAGTTTTTTATAAGAACACAATCATAAGATGAAAGCTGTTAATTTGGACAAACAACTGGAAAATGATTACTAGTTTTGCTAGTATGTTTGATCATATTTTACTCTTTGAATTTAGAAGCGCTCAAAACAAAATTGTGTTTATTTTGACAAACCAAAAAGCAAACCAAAATATTTGGTACATTGAAAGTATAATCAAGGACAATAAATGATACACAGTCCATTGCTACAAAATAAATTTTTTTAGTTTTCTGAAGAATAAAAAACGGTTATTATTCAGATAGTTACATTTTTTACAAATACATTTACGGTCGCATGTGAAATTCGCATGAAAACAGGAACTTCACAAACATTACAAAGTTTTGTTTGTTTGCTGTTCTGGGCATATTTGCCAGTTTGCAGCATTGGACAGCTTTTTTTTGGAGCTTTTGGTTTGCTAGTAGTTGTGTGGTGGTAGTTAGGTTGTGGTTTTCAAAATTAATAAGAAAACATGTTCTCAAAATATTTTCTGTTTGATTTGTTTCTTCGCTCGATACGAATTCAAAGAACTCTTGCCGCTAATTAGCAGTCGCAGAAGTCTATCTGCGATGCAGTTTTATTAGAAATCAAATATTCCCAGGCCGGTTATGTTATAATTGATATGTAAAACTAAAATTCATCACCGGTTTTCTTTAATATATCAAGCTTCGGCAATACGTTTTCAAAGTTAATCGGATGAAAAAAAAACATTTTTCGTAATTACGAAAAAACGATATTTATATTTTTTATGGCAACAAATTTGTTGAGCTTTCCATAGTCTACATGTTCTTACCATGACTTTGCCCAGAAGGAAAAATATGATTTCCAAAGTTAGCTGGATAATAATTACCACCATCTTGAAGTTGGTCGTGTTCAGAAATCTGAGGCATGTGGGGGTATCAGGCTTCGTAATATTTGAGCCCTTTATAGAATAACTTTATCATACATGCGGTTTATGACCTAAAACGTTGACCCAAGGATTCTCCTATGGTGGCAATTTATTTTTCAAAACAATCTAGAACAAAATTAGAATTCAAAATTCGAATATTTTTTGCCTTACCCGCATAAAAACCAGTATCTAACCATTGATATGGATTTTTTTGTAAAACCCCCGAAACGAGCATGGCATAAGAATACGAAATGTCTTACGAATCTAGAAAGCAATTATTTTTACAAAAATGTTAAACCTAATTATCAATTTGACCTGATTCTTCAAAATTCGATTACGTAAGCAATTTAATAGTTGAATTCCACTCAATTGTAGTACTTAGTTTAAAACGATTTGTTTTGAATTTTCATTTCCCCGGTGCAACTAATATCAAGATCTAAAATAGGAATGAATTTGAAAAACCAAACATATTAGCGACACTGATTTATCTACCTTAGTCGAAAATGGTCTACTGAACATTCTTCTAGGAAAAGTATAAGTGAAAAGACGAAAATAATTAAATCGGGCGTTCAAGAAAGATCTAGAAAATACAAGACGTAATATCAAAAAAATGGCCAACATTTAAGTACGTGGAACCCGTACTCTGTGGAATTTTCTGAGACGCTTGTATGGCAGCCAAAATATAATTTCGAAAAAGCTCTTTGAGTGTTAAAGGACTCAGCATCTGGTGATATGGTTGTTGATGTAACAATATGAGATTTTGAGGGTAATGTAAGAAGTTATAAATCTAAAGAGTATCTGTTTCACAACTGCCCTAAATTAATTTCGGAGGCGTCATGGCAAAGGAACAAATTTAAAAACCCTTAAGGTGGACGTTAGCGACCCCACCCTTTTGGCATATCTATCACTTTTAAGCATGTGAGAATAACGGACATGAAAGGTAAGAAAAAAAACGCAATGGCTCTCAAACAATTTGATAGTACGACACAAAACTATTAGATACATTTGGGACATCACCGATTAACGAGCATAGAAAGCAAATTCAAAAACAAATATGCTATCTCCTCCTGGTTTAACGAAACCGCATCTAAGATATTAAATTGCCCTAGAATGCTTCTCTATCGCCATTTTCGTTGTTCGGACCTTTTCAAACCCTATCTTCCCCAATGTGTGCAGACATTTCAATCTAATTAAACAGCAGCATAGCTTACAATTTAAAAAATTTGTCTCGATAAAATTTGAAATAGCAACTGCGGTCTCACACTGACCATGAACATGCTGACCACAAATGACAGGATCAAATAATATTTTTAATCTATTTTATAAAGAATTCCTACCATATCCAAAACAGCATACCGATTCATTTTTTTGTTTTTAACTCCATATATCTAGCTCGCAGCTAACTCGAAAAATTTTCAAATCTCGAAAAAATTTTCAAAGTTTGGAGAAAAATGTCTGGAGGAGATACGAATTTCCGTAAAAGCGTTATATTCTAATTCCTAAGTTACATTTATAGTGATTTCTGTGAATTACATTATCATTGTCAAGATTTACAGACTAGAAATAGTTCTTCAAGTTTTAAAAACCCAGAAACATTTCTATCTAGTCATTATTCAAAAAAATATAATTAAAATTTTCAAAAAATGTTCCAAACAAGCTATAAAAGGTCGCCCCCCCACACCCCTAAAAGGGACCGACCCTCTTTTTGATAACAGCTACTTCCTAAGTCCTCAAAATGTACGCAAATAACACAAAATACTGTGATAGGCGAACTGCAAAACGAAAAATAAATATTCGATAAAAACGTCGAGTTAAATATAAGTAACAAATTTCTGCCCCGCCTCACGCACAAGTTTGAAGAATAAATGATTCTTCATGGAGCGAAATTCGAATATAAAGAATCGTGAATTTTTTCCTCATTCTTTTCCAGCATCGACTCCGCGACATCACAACAAGCATTCCATAAATAAACATTTCGAATCTATAAAAGGATCCACAAATTTAATAAAAAAAATTGAAAATTTCAAGTTGAAAAAAAAGGTAAAATGTTATCCATATACTTGTTTGCATCGGGTTAACTGCGGAGTTTGTGGAAAAAAAACTCATTATTCAGCGGTTTTTTCTCACTATAGTTGAGTGACATGATAAAACGTTTCGTCTTGCCGAGCCTCGATGAGTACTAAGTCACCTTGAGCATGAATAGCTTACTCTGTCACCAGCAGTAGTATTAGCACAATATGCCATGACCATGTCCAGATCCATGCTTGTTGATTTCGACTCAAATTGCTGAGATAATATACAAAATACATAAATTAACACCTCAAAATTTATAATTACTACGTGTTCCTTCAAAAGCTATTGTTATAGACTTAGAAAGTAAATCCTGCTACCCAGACTCGATTCCGGCAAGTAGTGACCATTCCTATAAACGAGCCATAAGAAGCAAACAAGTTTCATTATCACATACATTTTTATCTAGTTAAATACAATCAGCAATTGCTATACAAAAAAAAATTTTGGTTTTTCAATGATAAAAAGGCATTATTGAAATGGGATAAGAAAAATAAATCCTGCGAAATGACTTCAAGTGAACACAAAGGCAATAATAATAGATAGAACGTTTATTTAATTAAAACTACCGCAAGTACACTTCAAATGATATCGATAACTACAAAAATTAATAATTATGCACAAAATCCTAGTATAATGACTCTAAATTGGGTGTGAAAGATACGCTATGGACGAATGGACCCCAGGAATTCCAATTTGAAATAGGTAAGCTCTAAATTGACCACGAAGCGAAGAGAGAACAAAAACCCGGCCATGTCAGGCTCAAAAACGAGGCACTGTAATGGTATCGAAAAGCCGAAAAATGACCGAAAAATATTGAAAAAATGCCCACTTCAGCCGCAGACGACAATACAGTAAATAAGAAGAAGTTTTTTTGATAAATTAGATTTCTTGTTTCAACAATTTCAATGCATTTCTTACAATATTTCTCAAATGAATACACAAAGTTCAGAATCACTAATTATGAAAATTGCCTTTTCAAAGAAAGTTTTCTGTTTTCGTCGACTTTAATCATCAAAAAAAATATCGATTACTTTTGTTCTAAATTATCGCACGATACATCGAATCATATGTCTAAAAAATTGTTCTTCGAAGATATAAAAATGCGATTTTCCGTCTACAAATTAAATCTGTTATATATAACTTCTGTAGCAAGGTTCAAACAAAAATATTAACGTCAGCTTTAAATGAAAGCCACCTCGTCAGCTTTGTTTTTTCTAAGTCAACTTGGGCACGGAATAGACTCTGAAATTAGCGGTTTTCTGAGGCAAAACATTGGAATTTCGAAAATACTTTTTGCAATATATATGACTAAAACTTTTTATTTCGGACAACTATTTTCAATATAAATTTCTCTCGCGCCCTAGCCGGGGGTGTATGTATATTGTGTACACTTTGGCAAGACAACAACTTTTGATGTGAAAACAAGGATTGTAGCAAGAAAATATGACGTCATGTGTGTACCGTCTAAATGCATCATAAATTAAAATAATTCATTAAATCATCAAATATTGATTTTTTTTATTACGCTCTCTCTTAATTATATACAGATAGATTGCCTCCCGGCGGGCGCGGGCTGTATAATGATTATTGTTACATTAGGCAGATGCAAAAACTTTTGATGTTAAAAAAAGGGTTTAAACTGACTCTTATCATAAATGGTTTCGTAATAGCATTCACAAAAGTTATGCCTTCGTGTTCGGGGCCCTGCCGGGGGCGTCACATATTAACAATTTTTGTTAAAATTACAAGTGTGTACACAAGGGAGCAAAACTTTTTCTTGGGTACAGATGACAAAAAACATTGGGAATTCTCCGAAAAAAAAAATTTCATAAATATATCGATCTAATTTTTTTTAATTTGACGACACAATTCATCAGAATTGCCTACCGGCGGCCGTGCCGGGCGTCAGTATGTATATGGTGACACTTGGGCATGTCCAAAACTTTTTTGATGTGCAAAGATCTGCGGTATTGATGCAAGAAAATATTGATTCCACGGAAAAACCGTCAATGCCAATATCATAGAATAAAGAATCATTAACTCTCTTTAATACACTAATTTAAAAAGCATTGCGTCCCGGCGGCGGCCGCTCGGCTGTTACATTTAATTTTGTTTAAAGATAATTTTCACTAAGGCCATGGCAAAAGCTTTTACTGGGTACATGATTACAAGAACAACCGTTGAGTTAATATATCTCTTATAATATTTCTGGTAATCATTCTGATAAAAGTGGGTTCTTACAAAAAAAGATACCTAAGGAATATAGTTAACGGTAAAATTTTTGCTGGTTCTAGAAAAATAACTGTAATAGTTACATCGTGGCATGGTCAAAAACTTTTTCTTCGGAAAAGCGTCTTATGGTTATTGTGTTAAAAATATTGGTCGTTCGTGCCTGCGGAACACAACCCTATTATTAACCCTTAAAACCCAGCCTTCCCTGAACGGAGCTATCTTCTCACCCCAACCATTTTTCCTGACAAACAAGTTTCACGGTTGATACGCCTGTATACTGGCCAGTATTTCAAATTTCCAAATTTAATTGTTAACAGATTATTTGCGTTAAAAAATGTTTCCCATTCTTACTTCTTAATAAAGCATAAAGAAATCCTTCCACACACTAATAAATGCACCCGAATATATTTGGCAGCATTGTCACAGAGCTATTTCTACACCTTGAAGATTCATAGAGAATACAATACTAAAAAGTTTTTTGTAAAGGATTTCACCTTGGACAAATGTTTTATTTTGATGAGTTCTTATGAAAACTCAATTCGATCAACAGATATATTTACCCTTAAAAACATCAGTTTCAATTGTCCTCATTTTTGCTCTTAGTGGCCGTGGCACTTTGAAACAATTGAAGTGTCATTTTCGAACTTCCCTGATACAATTCACACTCATGAGGTCAACAAAAAACTAGTCCGCACAATCTTCGCATTCTCTAGCGGCTGTGTGGTTACTTTGACATTTTAATTGTCTTTTTGGCATCCCTATACAACTGAAAAAAATGTCGAAATTAGTATATCATATGTCAAAAAAAAAACTCAGATTACTCTTTGGGAATCCTAATTTTGTAAATTTAGGCTTTTCAGCTCGTTCTGACCCTCCTTGACTTGAAAAACCATTTCTAAACTTAAGATTTAAAGTATCAGATGCTCTCAACAGTATGCCGAACTTCTAAAGTTAGTACTCCACGTATACAATACAAATAATAATTATTTCTTAAGGAGTTTCTCAAACACTTGACTTGAAAATTGATGTAAAAATAAAGCTCCCAATTATACGTCACTTACACATTTAATTAAAAACGCTGCTAAAAATATAAAACTATCCGCGTCTCTGTTTGACTGCGACCGTATTAATTGGTGGTTTTTTTAGAAGGAGATACAGGTTTCTGGGTCAATGGTTATTGGGAACCCCATGAACAATCAATTAGCGGATCGTAGAATTTATCCGCCAACTTTAATAAATTAATTTTGAAAATTGTGGCGTGGTGGAGGATTATAGCAGATCAATAACTGTTTTCCACAAAGTGCTCCGATGGGTCCAAAACTTTCAATGGTTAATAATTCGGCACAGGAGTTCGAACTGATACCAGATTTTATCTAATGACGTCATCATGAGTCATTTTCGGCGTGATAACTAAACTTTTGATCCTAATATTGAAACAAGAATCTGATTATCCCAGGTTGAAACAAGTAGCACCTCTTGAATCGGAAAGATGACGATGTTTCTCTTGAACATTCTTTTTCGAAAGAGCAGTCTAAAGAAATGTCGGGGCAAAGTCCTTTTTCGTAAATTATGGTTGCTAAATGTTACTACCGGCGATTAACTTAAAACTAAGCGGAAATGATTCGGCCAATATTTAGGATTCGCTTAAAATAACCTCATTTTTTAAAAAATTGATTTCGAAACAAAATATCTCTTTCTCTTCGACTTCCGCCGATTTGAGCCTTTTTTAGTAAATGAAGAATCTTCTTCAACTCCTTATAAAATTTGTTTTAAAACAATGTAATTTCTTTAATTATTAATCTTGAAATTATTATTGAAATTATCATTAAAACTTCTGATAAATTCTTAAATCTATAAATTTCCTTGAAAATTTTTAATTTGAATTTACTAAAAATAAACAAAATTCAAAAGGAATCTCCATAGAATATTCTTTCAATTAAAAAATAATTTAATTTTTAACAATTCAAGTTATAGTAAATAAATCATCACATTTGAGTAACAAATTTCTTTTAAAGTGTCAGCAACGTTGGTAAGTTTTTGAAAATTTTAATTTACTGAAATTTCTTGAAATTGTTTATTTTTCTTGAAAGTTGTTATTTCTGAAAATACATCAGCGCGCAGCATCAAATTAATTGCATTGAATAACAATATATCCAGCCGACACAGTCTGATTGATTTGCCTGATAGCAAAATATTGCAGCGATTGATAAAATAATAATTAAATTTTAATTTGTCAATTTACACAGAGAAAGAATATAATGGACTCTCATCGAAATCGACATCAGTCCGCACTTCCTAGCCACCGGACTTGGTTTCATACTGCGATTTATTGCAGCTTACATTTGGTTCAATATTGGACAACGATTTATTTATCACCTCAAAATGACTCCATGATGACCGTTCATTTGATTAAAATCTGTGTGCAGATTCGAAATCCTGGTGCCGTAATTAGTTTACATGCCCTAGTTTAAGCACGATAGGTATAGGAAAATGTCTTTAAATGACCCCAAAATGACTCATCGATGACGTTATGGTGATACAATCTGGTATCAGATTCGAACTCTGAGCCGTAATTAGTTTATATGCCCAGTTACAGCACGAATATGAGCGCATATATAAATATATGTCCTTAAACTGACCCAAAATGACTCATCGCATAGACGTCATTTGATAAAATCCTGGTAATCAGATTCGACACTCCTAGGCTTGCGACGTAATAAGTTAAACATTATGACAAAGTTTGGACCAATCGGAAGCACTTTTGGGAAAAACAGATACAGCGGGGTTGCGGCGTATAGTTAGAAAAGTTCGTCGCCAAAACCCCGGACTATACGGTTAATCCGCGACTATACGCGTACTTCGACTATACGCGTACTTCTGGGAAAAATGTGCTCTGATTGGTCCAATTTGTACAATATCTAGAGTTAAAAAATTGCGTTTTTTAAAATATGGTCATCAAGATTAAGAATTTTTAGTGATTGACAGGGTAATTTTACATATATTTCTAGACTAGAATTTCTAGTGTTACTTTGATTTTCATCAAAAAAAATGAAATAAAGTTAATTTAAAAAACAACATGTTCAAAGAATTGGTTTCAAGAAAAAAAAGACAACTGCAAAACTATCCATTTATCAGTCGAAGAGAAATTAAAGGCTTTCTTGAAGTCCGCAAAAGAAAGTCTTCACGAAAAAAATTCCTGAACTACCTGGCTGAGATATTCATACAGCATTTTTTCTTGAAAACTCAGCGGATTATATCAAACTCGACGCTTGCAAAAGAATAATTAAAAATGAAAAAAACCATATTATTGCTTCTAAGGAAGGTGATAACGCCGAAATAAATACTTCAGATTAATTTAACTAGCTTACCTTCTAAAACGTCCTGACAGTTACTCAAAACGTCTTGAGCAAAAATCTACAAAATAATACAGTTTCTTTAACGTAATTTTAAAAAAAAAAAAAACCCTAGAGCCTGATCAGTAATAAGAAGCGTGTTCACCAATGTGAACTACGAACCGTTATGAACTTGTGAACTTTTGCTAGGAATCGTTTGGAAAAAAGCCCTATCCTTTTTCCTTATAACTATACGCGCACGTAGGTTTATCTGGGGTTCCAACATATACGCGCTATATAACTATACGCCGCACCCGCTGGTATTGAAATCCTGCTATAATACCCCACCCACGCACAAATTCAAAA
>SCLH01062937.1:8006-27899 GCA_004367855.1 Oikopleura vanhoeffeni
AAAAAATATTCAAAATTTCCAAAAAATATTTCAAATAATTTTTGGTAAAAATTGATCCATAATGGTATCCTCGGATTTTCATGAATATATACTTTTTATATTTTGTTTGTGAGTAAACCTTATGTCTCTCTTTTTTTGACAATTTTTTAGATAAAAAAAATCAATTTGAGGTCCTTTCCAGATTTTTTTATAAAATATTTTTCACTCAGAATAAAAACCAGTCCAGTTCGGCTTCTAGTAAAACAAATTTCAATAATCAACTGAATTTTCAAAAAAGCGATTTTAATGACGTGACAATAACTTTTTTCTAGAACATCGCAGACTATCGTTTAGCTCAAATTTCAAAATAGATATAAGACAGTTACGTGAGTTTCTTGATTGTTTTTACATAAAATTTTAAAACAACTTTCTGTGGAATTATCAAATCATTTAATTAAAAAAAAATGGTGCCGGACATGGGTCTTATTTTATTTTTATCGGCGTTATACTTGGATGATCGAAAATGACAAAAATGATAAAACCCCGCGCAACTTTTTTCTAGACTATCACAGCCCATTACTTCCTGAGAGAAAAAAACCGCGTTGAAATTTCACGTAAAGAGAAAATATGAGAAAGAGAAAAATATAAGAGAATTACTTCGAAAACCGCCGTTTTCTGATTTTGGGTGTTTATGACGCGTCATTTTCTAGATAGTGTGCGGCCAGCCTAGTGAACCTCTTTTTTTCCTCTTTTTTTTTCTCTTGCAATATCTCAATGCCGACGCCTGAACCCTCCCTGCTATCTGAACCCTCCCTTATAACACACTGAGTTTGAAACTCAGTATTCTCAATCGCGGGGAGGGGGTCGCAAGAGAAAAAAGTACATACTGTACTTAATTCTATTCTTGATCTCAATCAGTTAAAAATAAATAAATTGATATTAATTCCACTTTTCCCGTAATAAGCGCTCAAAGTCGCGCCTTAATATAGGCTTTCGGGAGTTCTGGTTTCTGGGTGTGAGGAGGTTAATTGATTTCGAAAAGATTTATTTGAGTGTTATTCTTAAATAAAGAATCTCGAATACGATTTGGAAATAGAATTGTCTGACAAATTCGGACTAAGCTCCACTCCATAAAAATTTGCCCAGGGGTTTCAGTTGCAAAATAATACGAGATCTGCTCTGAAATTGACCTGAAAGAGTGAATTAGAGCAGACTGGAGCAACCTCTGCCGATCCCTGGGTGAGCCCTGTCCGGGACTGAAAATTAAGATATATTGTGAATCATAAATTATGATTCACGGGAGGAAGCTAGGGCGTAGCCGCTAGGCTGTTCTTGAAAAAATCGACCACGAAATTTTAATTCGGGACTTATGTAATTCGGTCAATTAGGCCTCACTGATCAACTGTTTTGCTTACATAAAAATCCAATTCTTAATATTTCCCCTTGAAAATTAGCATAAATTCGGAAGTTTACCTGAAAATAGAGAAATTTTTCAAAGATTCCCCGCATACCATTTTAAAACTTTTCGTTTCTCGTTGGGTTTATATTCTCTCTTGAACCATATGCTTTCGTACATACCAAAAAAAATTTCAAAGCGGGTGTGATTAAATCTCAAAATGAGGTTTGAAGTGACTGATTGGTCATAGGTTTTCGGTCCAGCCAATAGGAAGCGTGTATAGGCTGTTCATGAAAATTCAGATCTCGCGATATATTGTAGATATGGGAAAACCAACTACATTTTGTTCAGTTTTTTTCAGAGATTTCGAAAAATGACCAAAATTTTACGAAAATTTTCCGAAAATACGGCCTTTTGATTGGTCAAAAAAACAAGTCATAAATCAAAAAATGAACCCTGAGGTGTCTTCGCCATACCTTTATGAGGTTTATGATATTAAAATAAAAATAGGGTTTCAATATAAATCTCGAGATATTTGCGATACAAAATTGCCGAAAACATCAAAAATCACCAAAAATAGCTGTATTTTTGCTCTAAAACATATTAAACCTGGCGAGCGTCTTTGATAGATGGCTTTAAAATGTAGCGCGTCTACAGGGCTATCTTTTCAAAATTTTCGTCATCGGGTGTGATTAAATATATATTTTCAAATAACTGAAATTTTTTTCGAAAAAATACGGCACTCTGATTGGCCAAAAATGAATTTATCCAAAATCAGAAAATTTTTCGTGAAGTGTATTTTTCAGACGTTACTAAGGTCAATAAAAGATCAATTGAAATAGGTTTACATCATAAATCTCGAGTAATATCGGATACAAAAAGCCATAAAAAGGCCTTAATAACGTTGAAAGTAGTAAAATTTCAGTTATTTGAAAATATATATTTGATCACACCCGATGACGAAAAATTTGAAAAGCTCAAAAGATAGCCCTGTGGTCGCGCTACATTTTAAAGCTATCTATAAACTAAAGGGTGCCAGGTTTAATATGTTCTAGAGCGAAATACACCTATTTCTGGTAATTTTTGAGATTTCGGCAATTTTGTATCGCAAATATATGAGATTTATGGTGAAAACCTATTTTAAGTTTTATATCATAAACCTCAAAAAGATATGGCAAAGACACTCCAGGGTTCATTTTCTGATTAATGACTTGTTGTTTTTTGACCAATCAAAAGTCCGTATTTTCGAAAATTTTTGGTTTTCTCATATCTACAGTATCGCGAGATTTGAATTTTCAAGAACAGCCTAGAAGAGGCTCAATCAGACCTCGGCAAGCCAAAGATATTTGTCTGGCTTGGCTTGACCAGGCCAAAAATTTCGTTGGCTTGGCTTGATCAGACAAAAATTTCGTTGGCTTGGCTTGACCAGGCAACAAAATTTCGTTGGCTTGGCTTCACCAGGCAAAAAATTTCGTTGGCTCGACCAGACAACAAAATTTCGGTGGCTTAACTTGACAGCACGAAACAAATTTGTCGGCTTGGCATGATTTTTTAAGGACCAAAATTTTATAAAGGATGTTATAACTCAGAGACATGTGAAAAAGATAGAATCAGATCGATATATACTCGGCGAAAAAATCGAACCGGAATAGTCGCCAACAAAATAGAATCAAATAAGACCCTTAATATTTAACATAATTTGAAAAGTAAAAACTTTTCAATAACAAAAGTTTGTTTTCATAAGTTCAAGATTTTGAAATAAAAAAAATCAATTTATTGTCTTAAAATAAAAGATAACTCATCTAATTTTTCATCATCTGTTGTATTTTTTCCAAAATTGAATTAAACAATTGAATTTTTATCAAAAAATATAAATTTTGTTCAAAAATTTAAAATCTAAAATATTTTTTTTAAAGTTAAATAGAAACAAAATTTCGAAAATTTATTTCAAAAATTAAAATGTATTACAATAATTAAAAATTTTGAATAAAATGTCTACTTTCACATTTTTATTAAGAAATTTGAAAATTTTTGAAAATAAAAAAATATAAAATAAATTGTTAATTCTGATCGACAATAATTATAAAAATGGAAAAAATTTTTAATCAAAATTTTAAATTTCCTATCAAAGTTTTCAATTTTTGATTAAAATTTTCTGCTCAATTTGGATTTTTTTATTGAAAATTTGTATAAAAATTTCATTTAACAATTAAGGGGTGTGCATGTGCCATGCAGCATGTCTGATTTGCAATTTAACAGGGCTAGTTTAGGACAAATCCTGAAACTTGAGCCATAAATCCAAAATGTCAATTTGAGACTAGCCTTATATCTTGTGAATCAAAGTCAAACTCAGATTTTGATGACTACATCCATCGACACATAGTGAATATTTCAACAATCTATCTCTCTCCCAGACCATGATTTCGAAGTTGTTCAAAAGTTGACATAATCGTAGAAAAATAAACTAAATCGTTAGTGTACGTTTTTCATTCAAATGGACGGAATTTTCTAGCAGTCCAATAAACTGACGATTTGTCCCGTTTTTTACGATTTTTGGCTTAAAAATCTATCTCCTCCGAGGTTTAGTTTCAAAATGGGCCAAAATTTTCAGACTCGAGTCAAAATCCTCGGCTTGGCTTGGCAAATCCAAGCCAGTCCAAGCCCAGCCAGTGGGTGCCGAGGTCTGGGCAATACGCCGAAAGTTTTTTCTAAAAAAAAATTGGCTATATCTCTTTATCGAAACGGAACTCCATCTTAAAGAACGTTTTCAACGTCAGCACTTGGGATCGAATCCCAGCGAGGTCTTCTCTTTTTTGATAGTGCAAGGAATATTAATGTACAAAAATTTATTTATTGGGAAGCAAACCAATGACAAAATTTCGATGCTATAAAAATTAAGTTCTACCATGTATGGATCTCGCGAAACAGCCTCGAGCGACTCCTTAATTTAGGTCAGTTGTGAGAGAGAAGTGCTTGCGTGGTTTAGTGTGCGTTATTGAGCGACTCAAGTTGTCCAATCACAGCGAGTTCGATTTCGTTGAAAGTTACTCTCGAGTTGAAAGTTTCCTGTGGTGAATCATTAGCCTTGCGTGCGCCCTCTAGAAATAATTTCGAGCGAAATAGTTGAAAGAGAAAAATCTAACTTTGTGATAACGAGTCCTAGGGTGGCCAAGGTTTCAGGTCGCGAATGTAACGGTCGAAATAATACCGACTAAGATTTTGACACAATACTTCATTAGATCATGAAACAGATTTGAAATCTCAAAATTGAACGGGGCACTTTCAGCGATAAAGAAACAGAAAAATCATTTCTTCAAATAAAAAATGCGTTATTGTTCAAAATGTCGTCATAATTGAAAAGGTTTTTATTTATAAGGAGGCGTATTTTTGATCCATCAATAGGCGATGATGTGTGTTCCGGAAGATCTCTGTGCTCTCTATGTATGGAACAACAATAAATACAAGTGCGCGGCCTAAACAATGTGAAAAACATGTGCAAATAGATTTGAACAGTTATTATTGTCCAGCAAATTTGTATTCCAGTCTCTGTGAGCCTGGTTACTAAGAGACCTACAGGAAAGTTATCAAATACTGGATAACCATAGAAAAAAATAGAGCTTCAGGTTCATCTTCGATCTCCAGACATGAATTATTCACAGACATAAACTAATACACGCTTAGTTTTTTGAATTGTCACATTTTTCTCCCAGGTGGCTATACCGAAGATTATGCCTATGCCTGGAATTATTGCAAGTGCCTTGTTGTAGCATCATTTTTGCAAAAATTCCAGACATAGGCAAAATCTTCGAACAGTCACATATAGCTAGAAAATTGTGAATTTTTACTGTCTACCGCCTGGAGAACAAATGTGACAATAAAAAAAAAACTCAAGCTGGGACTTTTCGAATCGTCGCTTTTTCAAAGAAATTTAAGATTAACACAGGGGGGTGCGGTGTATAGTTGGAAATATTTTTCGTCAAAAACCCCAACTATACGCGTAATTCCAACTAATACGAGTAAATTCCAATATAAAAACGCGTACGGCTGAGAAAATGTGCTCTGATTGGTCAATTAAGAGTTTATACATGTAATTGAGCTTGAAGGTGGTTCAGAGTAAAATTTTTGGTTGATTAATAGTTAAATCTTTCGTTACAAATCTTCTAGGATGTATAAATTTAATTTTAATCGAAAAAATTAAAATAAAGTATTGAAATAAACATGAATTCGAAAAAGATTTATCCGAAAATCTTTAAAATGTCAAGGAAACATAAAAATTATAAAAAAAAACTATGCTCACAGTAAATAACTCTCAGAAAACCAGAAAAACTAAATATTTTCATCTGAATAACTTACGGCCCACTTTCAAGCAGCCGACATTGTCTGCGAGACTTGAAAAACATGTTTTAAACTTCTTGAAATATACCGATACTTCATGGGTCAATCTAACCATTGTTTTTAAAAAAGATGTTTTTTTTTCATTTTCTCGCCGACCGGAGAATCTTGGTCTGAAAAATATGGGTTAAAACGCCTATTATTGTGTCTAGTAACGTTTTTTTAAAAAAACCCTATCTTTGTCGCTACACTATACGCCGCACGCCAGGAACGCAATAAATTTATTTTTCAAATTGTTTGCGGAGGCTTACGTAGGTTTTTGCGTGGTTCCAACTATACGCGCACAACTATTACGCCCGCACCCCCCTGTAATAAGTTTGAAAAAAATGGAAATAATGGTCCGATGCGGATATATTTCTGTCATTTTGACCCATCTGAAATCATAACTGTCAAGTTGGTTCTAATGTTAAACTGTGTGGACACCCAATTAACAACTGCGAGGCAGTTCATTTTGGAAACGGATTATAACCCCATCTCAATGTGTGAGTAGTCAGAGAGTGTTGACCAACACTGACTGTGGTCCAAGAATCTGCAGCAAGATTGAAAAAAATGTGGATTGAATTGATTGTAATAGAACGATTGAACCTTTGGAAATCAATGTTCTTAAAACAGTTTTAGATAACTCGAAACAAGTTGAAATGTTCCCAAAACTTCTTGTCCGATCGAATGCCCAGCCAACACAGTTTGGGTCGTCATGTATCGAGTGTCGTGAAGATGCAGTAATGCTATAAAATACGGTAAATGTTTGTAACTTTAATTTATTCATAATACTGTCGTTGTCCGCTTTGAAGATACTTCTCAAAAAAGTTTGATTAGTGCATTTAGCCTCTCAAAAACCTTAACAAAATTTTGAAAGTTTTTTGTTTTTATGTCCAATTTTTCACTCTTTTATACTTTTAAAAATTTTATCAAATTATATTTAATTAAATCCTAATCTAGCACTCGGCAAACTGAAATTAGCTGGGCTCAGCAGCGAGCCATAGCGCACTGGGCTATATTCTTCACTAGAACACCAACACAATTTCCAGCCTAGAGATGGCTGTTTGATGATAATCTCAATTTGAATAATGATTCTAATACCTAATGGATTAAAATCTAGAGAGTAATTATATTAAAACAAAATATGTAAAAAGACAGTGTTTCCAAAGGTCATACTTAGAGTCATAAGTTAGACTTCTATAAGAGATAAGGAGTAACCTTTCAGAGACAAGGACTAAACAAACAAAATCTAAATAAGGCATCCAATCACAAGCTCTCATTTCGAATATCATTTCTAGATCACATTAGAATTAATTGCATTGTAATTTATTGATCGGTTAAATATTTGAATATTTTGGGCCTCAAAGTCTCTCAGATTTGATGAAAAATCTGAAACAAGAAAGTGCATAATTTTATTTTTACTACCACTTTTTTCAGCTCGGGTGATCTTCAAAGAGAACAAGAGACCGGTTAATTATCAGTAATTTTTAAGACATGTAATCCAAACTCAAATATTAGTAACCCAGAGTGTACATTCACACGCTCGAGAGCTTAACGGTGATGCATGCGTCCGATAAGGTTGGCACATAATACATGATATTTAATTGTATAGTGACGATTTGAAAATGGAATTCAAAAATAAAAAATCCGGTTTTAATGTGTTCAAGCTATCTTGAGAGAATTTTTTTCTGAGTCATTTAAGGGAGTACGGTCGCATTTTAAGGCCAAAAATAGGGTTTCTTCAGGTCGCCTCATGAAGTCTAAGAAACGCACGAACAATGATTTTCAGTTAGGGATAATTGAACATTAATCTTGCTTTCACAAAACAAATCGAAAGGCCTCTGATTGGCCGACCAATCAGGAACGACCTTTCAAACGTGCACATTTCACTTCAAAAGCCCTATTCCTCCCTGAGTTTTGAATAAAGAATTAAGCTTTTATTGACCACAGAGACGTGGGCAAACCTCAAGTTCAGCTTTACTCCAAAAAAATTCATTCCGGGCGCTTAAATGAGCAAAAAACTGTTTTTTGGCCTATTTTGAGTGCCCTCGGGGAAAATACTACTCTCCCTGGATTTTGACGGCAGAAACCTTAAACTGGTAAATATACGATCCTTGAGGATACGCGCAAGCCCCTAGTTCGACAATTTGCATTGTATCTCGTCTTTTTGGAAACCGCGGATTCAATCTCAGAATATTTGCAAAAATCATCACTACTGAATATGTTTCAAATCGCGATGAAAATACTTTTTTTATGACAAATGAAATTAAAAAGACATTATATCAACGTATTTTTGTCCATATTTTCAAAAAAACATTTTAAAACTAATCTGGAAAATTTATGTCCGAAGTCTTTAAATGCGACCAGTACTCCCTTAAGACGTAGGATTTTTTTTATGTAAAATTTAGAAAAAAATCGATTAAGTTTAATTTTTCGTGATTTACAGGTAGTATGTTTTTTTGATAATACGGTCGGCCGACGCAATATTTGACCTCTGATGACCGGTCAAAGTTCAATGTCAATCTCAAGTTAATCGTATACGACTGAAAGTACCCCCAAAAGTATCGGAAGGTCGACTTTCTCATAAGCGATTAAAAAACATGGGGTCAATTATATCAATTACGGGGCTCCTGGTCCCTTTTACCAGTTTTTAAGCCAAATTTCTATTTTTATTTCGGCTTCAAAAACAATCATCCGATAACATTCTTAGATAGCTTAAACTGAGCACAAATATCTTGTGAAAATAAAATAAAAAAAATTGGTTCGCGCGGACTTATGTATATTTATCTTTTTCTGAGATTACTGAAATTGTTAAATAACTAGTTTTTCTTAAAAAAATTAGTAATAATGCGTCAGACCAACACTTTTGAAATGTAATATTCACCAGATAATTGTGCTCTTGTTTTCGCTATCTAAGAATCAATCGGATGAGTCGTTTGCAAAAGCGTAATATTGAATAAAAAATTTGGCTAAAAAATCTAGTAAAAAGGGACCAGAAGCCCGTTATCGATATGGAGCTGTAAGGTCGCGTAGAGAGGGGCCCCCCCCCAGAAAACGGACTTAGAATTGATCACTTCGAGTGTTTGACACTCTAGCGACGTAAACGTAATAATTTGACCTATAGTTTCTAAATACGCCTATCAGAAAGTCGACTTTCCGATTTATTTGAAGTACTTAAAGTCTATAGAGGTACGAGATTTGAGACTTGAACCTTGACCGGTTTAGAGGTCCAAATATATAGCTCGCCGACCCTCATTCAAAAAACGGGTAACGAAATAAAACGCTTAAGGTTTCACTGGCCAAAAAACAGCCTCTCTAGCACTGTCAGTCGGCTTCGCATAGAACTGATACAATTACTACCCTGTAAACACACGAAAAATTGACCTAAAAATCGATTTTTTTGACAAATTTTTATAAAAAAAGCCTAATCCCTACGTCTTAAAAATGACCCAAAAAAAATTCTCTACAAATAGCTGAACCACACTAATAACCGATTTTATTATTTTTGAAATTCCTTATTTCAAATGGTCAGTAAGCCGTACAAATAAAAGCTATTTAATGGGTGAACAGAAAAAAGCCATCAACTTTCTAGCGAGTAGAAAGCATCTGATAGGAATACAACGATAATAGCGCTATGGAATTTGCTGGATTGATACGAATAAGACCCTTGGATTGGGCAATTTTCAAGGTTTTTTCATTTTGTTGCTCTGGTGTTTCACATCGTAGGGCGACAAACTAATTTTGAGCGAAAAAAAAATTCTTTAAAATCACCACAATAAGGTGCGCTGGAGGCGTGTGAATAATGTCAAAAATCGAAAAAAAGTGCTAAATAAACCATAATACTTACGGTGATTATAATTCGACAAGCTGTGTAGTGTCCTATTCCAAAATCCTTTGTAGGTTTTCCTGAAACAATTACTCATCGAAAATATTTGAAAATTCGTACCCAGGTCTCACCAGACGTGTGTAAGCAGTCAATCTTCAGGGTATCAAATTTGGCGTCGAAAATGCCCTCAATTTGAAGCAAAATTTAACCACATGGCATAAGTCGTCACCTAGAGATTGCGAAAATGATCCTTAAAAATTGAAAAAACTTTCATCAAGTACCGCAAGAAGAGCAAAAAATCACCAAAAAATCAACTTACAAAAATTATATCAAGCTAGCGCCTTATCGCGTGATTAGTAAGTTACAAGCTGTTAGTGTTTTCAGAGATCTTGTTGTTTCCCTAGCACTCATTATTCCAAAATTTTGAACTTCGACCCCGGGTCCACAAGTAGGTGTAAGTGTTCAAATTTCGGAAGGGTAATCAAATTTTGAACGAGTCGAAAAATGCCAAATTTGAAACCAAAAATCTTTCACACACATAAGAAATCACAAAATCAGACATGTTTCAATCAATGATCTTAAGGGTTCGGAATAAAGATCGCAAGCATTGACTTTGTGAAAACGGTGATAGCAACTATGGGCTCATATGACCACAGGTGGGTCTAGAGCGATTCCATGATTTGGTGTGTAACAGCAACACGGTATTTAGCATTTCACGGATCAGATAGGAAAGTTTTCGAAAGATTCATTTAAATATTTAATTCAGAAAATTTTCAAAAATTGTTGCTGATTCGCTGATTTGGGTGTGAAAGAATAAAAATGCCTCAAAAATCATTGTTACACCCGGAAATGAAACCGCATATTAAATTATAAAATTTGCATTATAATTGCAATATCATCCGAGGCCTACTTATGCGAAATTCACGCCAAGTCATCTGCGAAATGATCTTCATAGCACGAAAAAGTTCGATTTGGAAAAATGATTGTAAAATCGAAGGTCTTATCAATTATAGTTTCTTCAAACAAAGCACGATTAAATTAAACTAGACAACATATATTTTAAAATGTGTTCACAAATCAGAAAAGTGGTTGTGAGGCCCTTACTCAAAATGACAAAAAATGTACAATTTTAAGGGAGATTGGCGAACGTCTGATTTGGACCATTTTCTCCGGTGAAATATACTAAAACTAAGAGCTCAATGAGAAAACGAAATGCCTTTATTTTTGGATCTTACCTAATCTTGCAAGAAAGCGGCCACAAAAATTATTGTTTGACCATAACACCAATAGTTACAAGTACTGTTTAACAATAAGACCTCTCAAAACTGCAAAATCTATCCTAAGAAAAAGGGTGATTTTAATTCAATTTGTGGAAAATAAAGCCTGCAAATCGGCCGGATAAAGGTGATTAAAATTTTATCAAATTTTGTGTGAAAAATGCAGCGCCCAATCGGCGAACAAAATAGAGCATTATAGTAACTTTGAAATAAGTTTGTGTAAAAAATGAGCCCCAAAATCGCCGAAAAGCCGATAAGGGGGATCGTTTATTTAATTTCTTGAATAATGAGCCCCAAATCGACCGACAATATTTGAATTTGAAATAAAAAGTTGGAAATTAGTTTAATTTCGGAAAAAATTGTCTAATGGTAAACTAAATTACAAATTACTAATTATATATTTTATTGTCCAATAATTTTTGTAAAATTTATTTGACATAACTATTTTTGTGAAAATTATCTATAATTTTGTGTAGTAGAATATCCAACAAAATTAAATTACAAAATATAAAATTCCTTTAGCTCGCCTTCGCAGATTTCGGGCCTCGATTTTTCAACAAAAATAAATACAAAATAATTAGTAATGCCCCATTATCGCACGATGGGGGCCATTTTTCAACAAAATTGATAAAAATTTTAAATCAACTTATCGGCCGATTTGAGGCTTATTTAATTCACAAAATATGAATAAAAAATACCCGTTTTCTTAGATAGATTTGGCAGTTTGAAAGAGTGTCTTAATTGTAAACGAACTGTACCTAGGTGTTATGGTCAAAAAATACATCTGTGGCGCATTTCTTGCAAGATTAAGGTAAGATCCAAAAATAAGCATTTTCGTTTTTTCATGAGCTCTCTTAGTTTTAGTAATTTCACCAAGAAACAGTGTCGAAATCAGACGTTCGCAATCTCCCTAAAATTTACAATTTTTGTCATTTTGGAGTAAGCCTCAACAACATCTCTATTTGTAACACAATTATAAAATATGTTGTCAGTTAATTTTAAATCGTGGTTTTTTAGAAAAACAATAATGTGATTAAGCTTTCGAATTCATTACAATCATTTTCAAGATCAGCACTTGTTTCGTGCCTGAGAATGATTTCGCAATTGACTTTGGAGTGATTTCGCAAGTAAGTAGGCCTCGATGATTTGCTGCAAATTATAAGCAAATATAATTATAAATTATGCGGGTTTCAATTCCGTGTCAGAAAAGTGATTTTTGAGCATTTTATTTTTCAATCCAATCAGCGGATCAGCAAATTTTGAAAATTTTTCTGAAGATAAAGTAATTAAATGAATCTCGCAAAAATATTCCTACTGATCCTGTTAAAGCAATATACCGTGTTTGCTGTTTACACCACCAGACATCATGGAACGGCCTCTAGCACCACCTTGTTTCATATTGAGACCACATAGTTGCTAATACCGTGTTCCACAAAGACAAGTGCTTGCGCATCTTTTGCAGAACCCTAAATCATTGATTTGAATAATTCGAGTTTTCGTGACACTTCAATTCCGGTGATTCACCAGTGACCTATGGCATAAAATTTGAGCATGTAATCTATTGCAAAATTGTCGTTTCTAGGCCAAGAAAGTAAGTTAAGTATTGCGGAAAAGAATGCACGAAAAAAAACAATTTTTGACCACCGTTATAAACAGCGCCACTGACTGGTTCGGATGCAAGCCAAAAACAAAATTTCGAAGCGTCAAAACTGTTCTATGGACTCTGAAAATTTATTTAAAATCTCAAGACGTTTTTATCAGTGCTGATTTTTTGCTCGGGCGGTCTTTTTAGTGATTTATCGATTTGCTATCCTTGCGTCATTTGTGGATAGTTTTTCTCAAATTTAGGCTCATTGTCGTGATCTCGGTGACGGATTTGTTATGTGGTCTGAATATTTTTGTCAAATTGAGATATTTTCAGACTTCAAAAGTTTGATATCCGCTCGAAATTTGAACTTACACCTACTGTGAGACCCTGGGGTCGGAATTCAAAATTTGAGAGAATTAATTCTAGGAAACCTACAAGAAGTGCTGAGACACCAACAGCTTGTCGATATAACACGCCGTAGATATTTTTTATTAGCACATCTTTTTTTCCGATTTTTTGAACTTTCAAACGCCTCAGCCACCTTGTCCTCAGTTTTTTTAAGAAATTTTCAACGTCTCAAATATGGTTTTCGCTACGATGAACACACTGAGCACAAAATGAAAATAAATCGAGAACCGCATCGAATTTCAAAAAGGCTTATCGTATTCAGAAATCCACCATAGTATCTATCAAAATTATTTTGAGAATGAACAAAAGCTTATCCTTAGTTCAAATAAAAATCCGAAGTCTCTTAAGCACAAGCTGGAACACACACAGAAGGTGGGGCGCTGCTTGCTGAATCCTAGCGGACATATGAAATAAATCATGATCTGTTGTATTTTCTTTCCAAGCAGATTTTGTGTTTTGAAAAATTTGGCGTCTCCTCATTGGTCAAAAAAATTGCTATTGCACAGACGTAAGACCGTGCGAGCTATTTTTTTGCTTCATGTAAGACGCTGATAGATATTTGTCTAAGGTATTTGTGTTTCAAATGAAGTAACACATATGACGTGGTTCTTTCAATAAATTACTTAAACTTCAATAATATTTTCTTGACGAAGCAACTTCTGATCAGTTTTTCCGTGCTTTATTTTAAAAATGAAGCACATTTCTTTCGATTATCTTTTCAAAAATTAAAAAATCTCGCATCAGAAAAATGAAATGAGTTCTAAATCGTATGAAATTTTTTTGTATATTTTTGAAAGAATGTTCAAAAAACTTCCTAAAACTCATTTCTTCATATTTTATTATCGGTTATCAAGTTTGAGCAGCACGGCGTTTAAGTTGTTTTTGAAAGCGAAATTGCCCGAAAAAGAAAATGAGTATAACCTTTGAACGAAGTAGTCCTAGAAAATTGAACCTGGCCATTTTTGAATTCTTTCGTGCAAACCTACATGGTTTCGAACTCAATAATTTTGAACTCCTTTTTTCATCCCGATTCAGCGTGTTTCAAAAATTTTTGAGCCATTTAAGTGTCGGAGCTTCCAAGGTAAAGGGGGTGGCGCGTAATTGTTGAGCCTTCCTATAGAAATTATTTATGAACCATTAATATCGAATATTAAAGTTGACCAAGAATCTTCATGTGCATTATGTTCAAAAACAATCTAAACAAAATCGTAGATATTTCAAAATTCGAAATTTTTGCTTTAACCCGCCATGAAACGGTATTCTTACCATGATTAGTGGAGCATTTGTTATTTGTGAATAGACCGCAACGGAAAACGATGCATTGAACATTAAAATAGAATCTGGAAAAATGTCTTAATCGAATTCTAGGAAATTTCACTTATATTTAAGCCAAAATGTCTAAACCTAATTATTCGAAATTTGACGCTGATTGGTAAAAATATTTTTGATTAGCTGTAGCCAACCTTTTTGGATCAGTGGAATCTTTCAGCTTTTCAATTTGGTGGTCACTGTTCTGTTTTGGACTCAGACGAACTTTTTTTTCTGAACTGTTCATTTCCGTTCACTTTCATTCAATCTTCTAGAATTCTACAGAATTTTATTCAAGAATTCCTTCCTCATGCACTTTTAACCGCATTATGTTTCACTCTACCTAAGTTCGAAAATGGTTCATCTAAACATTCCGTCTAAAAGGAAGATGAGAGTGTTTGAAGTTCCAGAAAACACTGCAAAATCGCGTTTAAGTGAGACTAGAAAGAAAATAAAAACCAAAAATGAAAAATTCTCCTTCCCACACTTTTTTGTTCTCATTTATTCCGCTACTTTGTGTGAAATTTGAGACGCTTTGTATGTGGGTGTCTAAAAGAGATAGATTTGTAAAAAAGTTATCGTCTATGAAGAGACTCACCACCTGGGTGTGATTCAACGGTTGACTTTGAGATGTGTAATCTTAGCGCAAGGCTAGACCTGAAAACGAGTATCCTCAGAGTTTCGTCACTAACGTACCTCTCAAATTATTACAAGGCGGGATTGAAAGGACCGCTACCTTACGACGCGCCCACCACCCCTTTAAACGCCTAGTTTTTACCTCTCACATTCGTAGATTGTTTTATCTATCATTGTTTTTTAATCTCGAATCACAGTTCCAAACCCTTAAAATGTCTTCCTGTTAAAAAATTGAATATGATTAGTTTTTTTAGTCTCCTTTGGTGAGTTTGCTGAGAGTTTTTTGCCGGGGCTAGGAAGTGTTTGTCGTTCCAAAACCGCTATCACAGATTATATTAACATGTGCGTGGGTTATTATATTAAGCAGTGCGTCTTGTATCTGTAGAAGTGCTCTGCTGTGGGCGCCAGAAAAGCGATTGTCAGATTCGCTCTGCCTATTGAGATATACGTATATCGATATGATCCTACAGCGGCGATAGAGAGTTTGTGTGCGAATCCAGATATTGAGAAAACTTTTTCTTCGATAAGAATACAATCATGTTCTCAACCTATCTTATCGGATTCCTCGTCGCTAGACATTTAGCCCTTGGCTGAACATTGGTGAACAAGGCGTACCTGTGAATCCAATTTTGTTCTGAATCTAACTGTTGATCAATGTCAAAACTTACGGAAGAAGAGTGTTGTATCCTAAGTGGAGGTTCTGTTTTTTTTCGGCTAAAATTCGTGCTTTTCCTAAATAGAATACAATGGAATGGAAAGCATTACTCTTGAAACACAATTATTGAAAATAAAAAGCCAGAAACAATGTTTTGTACGGTTGTTTATATCGTTTAATCCCATAATATGATAAAAAGCCTAATTTATTAAAATTACTATTTATTAAAGCTAATTATGTGCATCCAATTTTTAAATTAGTTTATTTAAAAAAAAATAAAAATTTATTTTGACGAACGTACTCTTCTGAGAATAATGTACTGGTTTTTTAGTAATTGTTTTTTTCAACGCCATTATCTCCCTGTGTCCTTTCGGAAGGACTAATAGTCGCAGATAATAGCCCTTAATGAGTCCTGAACTAATCGAAAGGAATGCTGGATTTTTTCAATCTAATCAACATCCAACTAGCTTAAGGGAGTGGGTGTGCGGCCGAAATTCTGAGCTCTTCCAAAGATCATGTTTGCTCGCTCAAACTAGCAAATAGGTGATGATTCCAAAAGACATTTGTGAACTAACAAACCGTAACCTTTGCGGTAATTTAACTCAACAGTGAATCTGGATACCATCAGCCGGTACGTCCGATCCACTACGCTTTAAAGCCCTGATAAGAAGACACGTAAAAGTAGTGCCTACTGTCCTACAATTTCATCATTTTTTAATTATTTTTTTATGTCAGGCCTCCGGAAAAGTCCTGTGACAAAAGTAAGGCAAAGCGTTTTTTTTTTAATTTTTGCTTTCAGCGGACATAAAGCGACAAAACCAAAAATTGAAAATTGTTGACAAATGGTCAGTTTGGGAAGGGCGCAGGCAATAAGATCTCCTCCCCAGGTTCAAGAGATTATCGTTCCGACTATACTGGCATTGGAAGCACAAGACTTGTTCAACAATAAACTAGAAAGTTTTTTTTCGAAATTGTGCTTCGGCGTCTCTTGTGGCCATGTCAATTTTCATTTTTAGCCTATATTGTTTTGAAATGGCCAGTGTTGGGAGGCTCTAGGCAAAAGCTATCTCGCTTACCAGTTTGAAGAGATACACGTTTCGATTTTTCATACTGCATTCTGAAAAGCGAAGTACTTTTGACAAATAAACTAGAGCAGTTTTTCGAAATTTGCCTTTTGCGTCTTGGGGGCCATGGTAATTTCATTTTTGAGCCTAAATTTTTGACAAAATTTGAGAGAAACAATCCAGCTAAAGAGGATGCTTCCAAATAATTTTCCGTAAGATAACAACACTTTTTAAGAATTTTTGATGCAATTTTTAACCTCGGTAGGTCAAATAGAAAACAAATGAGCGCACTTCATTTAATCATAAATAAAGTCAAATAATTCTGTTTCGTTTTTGGCTCTTTTGGCCTGCTCCGAAAGCAAAAATTGTTGAAAACAAAAGCAGATTTGCATTATGGTTAGGCCTTCCGGAGCCGTCACGCAACAAAGATAATAAAAAATGACGAAAATTGAAGAAGAAGTCGTAACGAAATGCGTGTCGTTTTTAAGAACGTTTTTAACAAGCGTGTAGGTGTCAGCGTAGGTGGGCATTGTAATCAGATTACTGTTAAAGTTCAAAAGTTACCGCGAAGGTGGTGTCTGTGTAGTAACAAATGTTTGTGGAATATCACCTGTGCATGGTTTGGCGTGGAAACTGGCCTCGGAAGGGCTCAAACTTCCGACAAAGACCTCACTCCCTAAAAGGCCATTGTAACTGGTTATTTTTTCGATTTCGGTAAAATAAATCATAAAAATAAAAATCTCTTCAGTGCGTTGATTTTCTCCTAATAAATTTTCCTTTTGGGAGGTTCAGTCAAAACAATTTTCATGGTCGTTTTGTTCAACACCTTTCAGGTCTCATAGACTTTAAAAGAGAGACTTCAATAGTCTCAGATCTCCCGAGTCGGGATATGTTACGTCTATACAGACGAAAAAACGTGCCTGATACTTCCCTTAAATTTCTGCTAACAAAATATAATCTGCTAAATAAGTGTTACAATTTTGAGATCTACGATGCCTAAGTTTTCTGAGGAGTTTATTTCTTCTCTTATAAGATGAATACTTGTCTGATACACAAAGATATATCATTTCAGTCAGACAAAAGTTTTAGTAGACGACAAGCACTGCGCGTGTATTGAGATGAAACATGCACATGTCTCTGGAGCCTACATGAGGTTACCTCATTGACGAGTATTCACATGGTAAATTAAACGCTTGGCTTGTCAAAATTTGTTTCTAAAAATTAAACATACATTTTCTAGAATCATAACGACATTCAACTTTTGCAACTGATCATAAAGAAAAAATTGAATGGTTGACTCATAAGAGTTCTTCTTGTAAACAGCCGCCTTCAAGAAGAAGCTCCTGAAAGGCTCCGTGCCTCGCGGGAACTTTTTTTTTTATGCTTCGGAGGCGTTAAGATTTAAACGGAACCATAGTCAAACATTTCTCTCTATGCGGCCTTCTTCTGCATTTGCGCGCATAACTTTGATCTCAGTGTCTATATCAAATACGTCGATATCGCGTAGCGCAGCGAAAGCCGCAATAGGGATAATTTCGATATACAATGGTCAATAGGTGTAAGAGTCAGGGTGTAAGCAGATAGCTTTTTGCGTGAGTTTTTTTTCTTTCAATATTTCTTCTGAAAACTAAACAATATGAAAAATGCTAAATTCAAACAAAAAAGTAACTCGCGAACCTCACGACGTGTACCTGTATACAGGGATATAAGAAATAATGAACATATGTTGCTTCCGCGAGAATGTGTGAATTGGAGTCTCAATGGTTGTCGGTTGTAGTTGAAACATGTTAAGGGGCATGACCACTTACTGATGGTGTTCTTCCGGTCAAGCACGATTTGTGGAGACAAACATCCTGTGCTCAACAGGTGAATTTTAAATTCACCGTATCAATGTGAATTTAGTCCGATAAAATTATTGAATTATCTAAATGCGAGGAGCATGTATCACAGACAAAATGTAAAAAATCTCAATTATTTTGTTGGGCGATTTATAAAAGTTAAGATGTATTTTAAGTATAAACAACTTGTTAAGTTCCTGGAAGCCAATAGCCTGTCAGATTTGAGTGGGAGCCCCAAAAATATTAAAAAATATTGTACTAGACAGGGAATAAGCGGTGCCCTGGTTGACCAAAGCGTGGGCGGCTCGTCGACGAAGCCGCCGTCGTTCGCTTAATATCCCTATGCGCGTTCACCACACTACATCTCTCTCGTTTTTGGTGTTTGTGTCAATACTGAACGAGTATAATTAGTCATCACCTTGCGGTATTTAATAAAAAGTCCTAAAACTNGTGGCTACGCATTCTAACCAAAAAGTGATATTAAATGGTTCAGTTATAAATTTTCGAACGAATACAGATCTCAAATTTAACGATCGTTAAGTAATTAATTTGAGGCACATATATTACTTTTTTGCTGACCTCAATGGAATGTACGACCTCTCAAAAACTGACAAATGAAATTATTAAAATTTTTACCGCCTTCGTCTATGAGCCAATTTTTATGTTTTTTCAAAACGATCATATTTTAAGTATATCCTCTTCCAAACCTAAATCCATCTTTAAAATGCTTACTAGCTCTATAGCGCGTGTTCGAATTCAACTTATGTTGTCCTAGTGATTTTCTTAGCGATTGCTTGAATGATTACACACCGATCAACTTTGGCGGTCTCAATATCAAGCATCCTCGCCCATAATCACACTCAAGTCAATCACTGAGACAACATTAGTTGAATTCGAACACGCGCTCAATATATAGTAAGCATTATTAAGATGAACTTAGGTTTGGAAAATAATATGAATCGATCCTCAACATATGAATTTTGTTTTGCCTAGAGACGCTTCATTTATTAAAGGCCATCAGTTGACAGATCGTGACTATCGGTGGAACAACCAATAAAATGTTCGGATTCCGCATTATCCAAATAGTCACGATCTATCGGTGAAGGGCGCATCTTTTGTCGTAGTAAATCATGAAAATATCACTTCGACTTAATACTCAGTGTTTGGTATCCTTTTCCGAACGGAACTCCATCTCAAAAACGCTTACTATCTCTATAGCGCGTGTTCGAATCCCACTGATGTTGTCTAAGTGATTGTCTTAGTGATTGCTTTAGTGATTACACATCGATAAAATTTAGCGGTTCCATTATCAAGACCCTTGCCTATAATCATATTCGAGATAATCACTAAGGCAACATGAGTGGGATTCGAACACGCGCTATATAGATAGTAAGCGTTTTTGAGATGGAGTTCCGTTCGGAAAAGGATACCAAACACTGAGTATTAAGTCGAAGTGATATTTTCATGATTTACTACGACAAAAGATGCGCCCTTCACCGATAGATCGTGACTATTTGGATAATGCGGAATCCGAACATTTTATTGGT
>SCLH01062938.1:10344-30529 GCA_004367855.1 Oikopleura vanhoeffeni
ATACATGTATAAACATGGTATAAGCTTTTTCAATTTATTTGGATTTTTTACAGAAATAGATTAATACTGAAAAAAGAAAAAACTATACAAACTCGGAGTCGATTTTCGTCTTCAGTTGTGGATAACAAGGTTAATTTTTTGTTTTTACTAAGAGGAAGGAAATTTAACAGTTTTGTTAAATTTCCGATTTTATAACAGAAAACTGTTAAATTTTTAATTTGCTTTCTACAGTAGTTAAAAATCATAAAAATTGTTCAAAAATTTCCGATAAACTTTGTT
Source organism: Oikopleura vanhoeffeni (assembly GCA_004367855.1). Classification (NCBI taxonomy): domain Eukaryota; kingdom Metazoa; phylum Chordata; class Appendicularia; order Copelata; family Oikopleuridae; genus Oikopleura; species Oikopleura vanhoeffeni. The sequence continues at coordinate 10,624 of SCLH01062938.1, forward strand.
CTTGGTAAATATAATCCGTCTTCTTGAAAATAAAAAGTAAAACTATCTCTTTCTGACCCTGGTTACACTAAGTACAAAAGTACGTGGAAAGATTAAATTTCTAGTTTCTAGATACACATTTTAATTATTTTTGGTCTTATATATTCTTAATATTCTAGCGGAACTAATGTAAAGTCTGGAAAAACAGCTGACTTTCTGACAATGATCACATCAAACAAGCCTTTAAAATATTTTATCATTTATGTCCCGGTGCAAACGCGGCATATGATATGCGCATCCTTTTATAACACTTCGCTTAGAAATGGCGTAGGCCACTACTTTTTAACGTTGTTGGCTACGCATTCTAAGCAACGTGTGATAAAGGGATATACAAAATATCAATTTTAATTAACCAAGCGCTCATTTCTTAACGCTCCCTCATTTACTGTTACAGTAACACTTTTACACTCAGCGCCACTCGAGTTAAAGAATCTTCCCAGTTCGGCAGCCGAACTGGCGGAGATTCTTTAACTCGAGTGGCGCTGAGTGTAAAAGTGTTACTGTAACAGTAAATGAGGGAGCGTTAAGAAATGAGCGCTTGGTTAATTAAAATTGATATTTTGTATATCCCTTTATGATAAAGGGCTGGCGAGGATTTTTTTTATCGTTGACATAGAATCCTGAAATTTTGGGAGAAAACTCCTTGATAGCTAGACAAGAAATTTTTGCAATTAAATTTTTTTATTTTTAACTCGGAGGAGGGTACAAAACGTTTTTTTTTGACTCACATTAGCGACAAATGGCGATTCATTTATTTTTTTCTTGACAAAATACCTCTCCTCCCCATGGCAGTTCGATTTGAAAATTTCAAATTTGCCGCCCTACTGAAATCTTAACTGTTTTAGAGGTTTCAAGAGGTACCATTATCAGTTGACCTTGAAAATTGCTCAATCTACCCTTCAATGAGTATCATTCGATTCCAAATTGAATTTTAAGAATTTTGAGATTATAAAATGATGTCTCAAAGTGACCTCTTAAGGAGCTACGGGCTCTAGAAAAGGCCGAGTTTTCATGAATCAAAAAATTGTCCAAATGCCTTAAAATGGGTATCATTCGATCTCAAATGGAATTTTTAAGAATTTTAAGATTATGAAACGATCCTCAAAGTGACCTCTTAAGGAGCAACGGGCTTAGAAGGGCCGAGTTTTATCTATCGAAAATTTTCAAATGCCTCAAAATGGGTATCATTCAATGCCAAATTAAATTTGAAGAATTTTGAGATTATGAAAACTGCCTTAAAATGACCTCTTAAGGGGTATGCGACTCTGATTTGACATTTTCTCGGTGAAATATACTGAAAACTAACAGTTCATGAGAAAAACCGAAAAATGCTTATTTGTAGTCTATCTTTAATCTTGCGAAAAAAGTACATCAAAATTATTTTTGACCGTTACACCCATTTTCAAAGATCACGTAACGCGTAGGTATGTCAATCTTTGATCGTCGAGTTTTTTTTGATCCGGCGACGGAACAATTCTAGAACGCCAAATAACTGACGATTTTTCATAATTTCAGACGTCAAAACCTATCTCCTCCTAGGACATATTTTGCCAAAATGGCTCAAAATTGTTATCAAGTCTTCCTGAGAACAATTGTGAGGGACCACCGTCGGGCTTTTTTGCAATTTCCAGCTTAAACTCGAAATATTGATTTTTGGTCATTTTCCAAAAAAAATTCGATAAAAAAAGTGCTTCGATTTTTTCGAAAGTATGCTCAAAAGAAAGCTAGTGAAACCACTGATGAGAAAGTTGGCTTATGTCCAGTCGATATTTTGAAGTTTTAGTGGTCAAATTTGAGCAAACGTTATTTTTTAACTTCATCTTTCAACAAATACTAAAAAAATCGGAAAAAATACAAAAATTCGAAAATTTTTTTTTGATGATTGGGTTCTTAGTTCACTTAATTATCACCCCGTATCATTTTGGAGCGTTTTTAATGCCTCTAAGGCCTTTTATTAAATCAGAGTCCCATACCCCCTTAATCAGCCAACGGGCTCTAGAAAGTCAGTTATTTATGATCAAAAAATTATTCAAATGCCTTCAAAATGAGAATCATTTGATGCCAATTGAATTTAAAGAATTTTTGAGATTATGAAACGATCCCTTAAAGTGACCTTTTAAGGAGCTGATGGTTTATTCGACGTTAAATTAAATTTTGTGGTTTCTTGATTATTTATAGGCTGGCCACGGTATATCTATAAATTGGCGCGTCAAAAACACCCAAAATCAGAAAACCGGTGTTATCGAAGTAATTCTCTAATATTTTTCTCTTCTGATAAATTTTATGCGTCAAATTTCAACGTGGTATTTTAAAAGGGAGTTTTATGTTTTGATTGTAATTTGTCAAAAATGAGCCCAAATCGGCCGGAGGCCGATGAAAAGGAGTTTTATGTTTTTGCATTTAAATTTGTTTAAATGCGCCGAAATCGGCCGAAGGCCCTATTAAAGGTAGTTTTATGTTTTTAATTAAAATTTGTGAAAAATGAGCCTCAAATCGGCCGGAAAGCCGATTAAGGTTGTTTTATGTTTTTATTGTAATTTGTTCAAAAAATGAGCCCCAAATCGGCCGGGGCCAATTAAACGGAGTTTTATGTTTTTGATTTAAATTTGTTAAAATGCGCCGAAATCGGCGAGGCCTTACTAAAAAAATTTTATTGTTTTTTAATTAAAATTTGTGAAAAAATGGACCCAATCAGCGAAGGCCGATTACAGGGAGTGTTATGTTTCAATTCAAATTTGTGAAGAAATTAGCCCCAAATCGGCCGAAGCCGATTAAGGGAGTTTAATGTTTTTAATTCAAATTTGTGAAAAAATGAGCCCCAAATTGGCGATAAAGGAGTTTTATGTTTTTGATTTAAATTTGTTAAAATGCCGCCGAAATCGGCCGAACGGAGTTTTACGGTTTTTAATTAAAATTTGCTAAAAATGCGCCCCAAATCGGCCGGAGGCCGATGAAAGGGAGTTTTATTTTTAAATGTAATTTGTCAAAAATGAGCCCCAAGTCGGCCGAAGGCCGATGAAAGGGAGTTTTTATGGTTTTTGATTTAAATTTGTTAAAATGCGCCGAAATCGGCGCGAAGGCCTATTTAAGTGAGTTTTATGTTTTTAATTAAAATTTGTTGAAAAATGAGCTCAAATCGGCCGGAGGCCGATTAAAGGGGGTTTAATTCAAATTTGTGAAAAAATCAGCCCAAATTGGCCGAAGGCCGAGTACAGGGAGTTTTATGTTTTTAATTAAAATGCTAAAAATGCGCTCCAAATCGGCCGAAAGCCGATTTAAGAGAGGTTTATGTTTTTAATTCAAATTTGTTAAGATGCGTCGAAATCGGCCGAAGGAGTTTTATGTTTTTAATCGTAAAACGTAAAATCAAAATTCTAGAATATCAAATGTCGGATGCAAAAAATATATCGTTTGAACTTCCTTATACAAAAAAAAATGAAACTCTAACTACCTTGGGCTTTCTGTAATAGGCGCTTGAACAGTCACCTATATAAAGGTGTCGGTGCCTTGGCGGAACTTTTTTTTCTGTGCTCACACGGGTTTAAGTTTTCTGTAAACACATTCAAAAGTAGAGCCACAATTGTGGTTCTGGTGCCTTGACGGAACTTTTTTATATGCACAAGGGTTAAATCGGCCTTCGGCCGATTTGGGGGCGCATTTTTTAACAAATTTTAATTGAAAACATAATAAAACTCCCCTTAATCGCGTCTTCGGCCGATTTGGGGCTCATTTTTTTCAAAAAATTAAATTCAAACATAAAACTTTCTTTAATCGGCTTTCGGCCGATTTGGGGCTTATTTTTTTACAAATTACAATTCAAAAACATTAAAACTCCCTTCAAGGGAGTACTGCGTCGCATTTTAAGGCAAAACAGGGTTTTTCAGCGTCACCCTCATGAAGTACTAGAAACAGCAACGAACATATGAATTTCAGTTTAGGGATATTGAACATTAATTATGCTTTCACAAACAAATCGTACGCGTCTTATTGGCCGACCAATCAGGAACAACCTTTCAAAAGTGGCCTTATTTCCACTTCAAAAGCCTACTCCTCTCTGAGTTTTGAAGAAAGAGAGTACATTTATAGCTTTTATTGACCACAGAAAACAAGAGCAGAGCCCGAGGTCCGTTTTACTTCTTTAAATTTTATGCGGCGTTTTAAATGAGCAAAAAACTGTTTTTTGGCCTCAATTTTTAACAAATTTGAATTAAAAACATTAAAACTCCCATTTATCGGCCTTCGGCCGATTTGGAGCTTATTTTAACAAATTAAATCTAAAACATAAAACTCCCTTTAATCGGCCTCCGCCGTTTTGGGCTCATTTTTTAACAAATTTAAATTAAAAATATTAAAACTTTCTTTTATCGGGCTCATTTTTTCACAAATTAAATAAAAACATAAAACTCCCTTTAATCGGCCTTCGGCCGATAAGTTAGCGCATTTTTACCAAATTTAAATTGAAAGCATAAAACTCCCTTTAATCGGCCTCCGGGCCGATTTTGGGCTCATTTTTTCACAAATTAAAATTAAAAATATAAAACTTTCTTTTATCGGGCTCATTTTTTCACAAAATTAAATTAAAACATAAAACTCCTTTAATCGGCCTTGGGCCGATTAGTAGCGCAATTTTAACAAATTTAAATTGAAAGCATAAAACTCCCTTTACTCGGCCTCCGGCCGATTTTGAGCTCATTTTTCTCACAAATTTAAATTAAAAATATAAATCTTTCTTTTATCGGCCACCACACAAAAATAATCAAAGTTTCTATCCCCATAGCTTCTTAGTGGTATAATTTTACGAAAACGTTTCATAATTTTAAAAATAATCGCATTGAAAACTTTGCATTTGTGCAAAATTTGAAGTTCTAGGACTTAATAACCCGATTTTCCAAAAAAAAATTAATTAATGCTCTCTATCTCCATATCTCCTTAGTGTATAATTTCACGACAACCGTTCATAATCTTTAACCAATCGCATTGAAAATTTTGTACATTTGCTGCAAAATTTGAAGGTTTCTAGACTAAATAACCCGATTTTCGAAATAATAAGTTAATGTTTTTTATTCCCAAGGTCCTTAGTGTATAATTTAACGACAACCTTCCATAATCTTCAACCAATCGCATGAAAACTTGTACATTTGTGCAAAACTTGAAGGTTCTAGGACTCAATAACCCGATTTTAGAAAAAATTATTAATACTTTCTATCCCCATATATCCTTAGTGTATAATTTACGGCAACCTTTCATAATCTTTTAAACAATTGCATTGAAAACTTGTACCTTTATGCAAAATTTGAAGCTTTCTAGACTAAATAACCCGATTTCGAAAAAAAATAATTAATGCCTCTCTATCCCCATATCTCCTTAGTGTATAATTTTACGGCAACTTTTCATAATCGTTAAACAATCGCATTGAAAAGTTGAATATTTTAGCAGAATTTGAAGTTTTAGGGCTGAATTTCAAGATTTTTTGGAAATAAAATAGGCCTATTATTGCCCAAAGCTCCTTAATGCAGCAATTGAAGGAGAAAAATTTAAGCATTTTCAAAATCACAGCAATAAGTTCTCTTAGTGTACACCCAGTTTGAACTCTTAAAATTCAATTTGGGATCGAATGATACCCATTTAAGGAATTTGGACAATTTTTTTATTCATTAAATCGGCCCTTTTAGAGCCCGTTGCCCTTAAGAGGTCACTTTGAGGCATTGTTTATTAATCTCAAAATTCTTAAAATTCAATTTGAGATCGAATGATACCCATTTGAAGGAATTTGGACAATTTTTTTATTCATAAAAATCTGCCCTTCTAGAGCCCGTTGCTCCTTAAGAGGTCACTTTGAGGCATTTTTCATAATCTCAAAATTCTTTAAATTCAATTTGGGATCGAATGATACCCATTTTAAGGAATTGGACAATTTTCTTATTCATAAAACTTGGCCCTTCTAGAGCCCGTAGCTCCTTAAGAGGTCACTTTGAGACATCGTTTCATAATCTCAAAAATTCTTAAAATTCAATTTGAGATCGAATGATACCCATTTAAGGAATTTGGACAATTTTTTATTCATGAAAAATCTGCCCTTCTAGAGGCCCGCTTGCTCCTTAAGAGGTCACTTTGAGACATCGTTTCATAATCTCAAAATTCTTAAAATTCAATTTGGGATCGAATGATACCCATTTTAAGGAATTTGGACAATTTTTTTATCATGAAACTCGGCCCTTCTAGACCCGTAGCTCCTTAAAGAGGTTTTATAATCTCAAAATAATCGCATTGAAAAGTTATTAACAATTTTGCTTAAGTTTGAAAGCGTTCAAACATAAAATTTCAAAAAAAAAGTCGACCTTCAGCGCTGCTTTAGAGGTCGAAGATTTTCATTAGCGGCAATTTTTTTTATTTTGAATGGATTTTATACCTAGTTTACGTATTGTGTAAATTTTCGTGGAAAAAGCCATTTGTCCGGCTGATTTAGTTGTAATCTTTGGAAAAATCCTCGGCCAGCCGAACTTCGGCGCACCGATCATGTTTCTGTAAGTGTGTATTAATACACACAATTTGTTGAGTGCAATCTCTCTCTTGCATGTATGTTCAAAAGTACAAAAAAATATAATTTCAGTTTTGGAAATAAGTTGAGTATGTTTCACTCATTATATTTTAGACTGATCTGAGATTATTTCGCAAAAATAAGTAATTCCTCCAAAATAATGCACAAAAATTTTGGACGAAACAAGAAATTAATGATTTTCGAAGATACCGGTGGGAAAAAAAATGACCAAGCCATAATTGGGCATCTCCATAAATGTGACTTTTCTCAGTACCAAATCATTCGATTATTTTTATATACAAAATAACTCTAGCTCTTCCGACTCTAGCCCCTTCATGCTCTAGCTCCTATGTGCCTGGAATCAAGTTATAAGCAGCGAACAAAGAACAATATAATTAAAAGCAATATAAAGTTAGAGCAATCGAAACACTTTGAAAACTAACTCTAGAACAATGCGATTATTTCTGTTTTTGACGTCATGGGTGAAGTTTTCTGCAGGCAAGTGATCATTTTTCTGCGGCATTTTAAGGCAACACACAAAATGTTAGGCAAAAGTGTTACCTTTTTTTGTGTTAAATTGCATTTATTTGAATGGCTGACCGTTGCCCAGTTTCATGACGTGTCAGCACTGTCATAGTCAGTATTGGTCTATTTTGGCAATAAAATAAAAAATTTGAGGATTTTGATAGTGAAAATTTTGTTAATTTGCGATTTTTCTAGAAGAAAAATTGAAAAAAATTATTGCTGTCCCGAATAACTTTTTTGGAATTGAAGAATGCCGATAAAAGACGAATTTATTTTTAAACTTTGAAAATTGAGCGCCTCAATTTGAGCCCCAAATCAGCGGAAAGTCGATAGAAAAGAGAAATTATTTCTATAATTTTAGTATTTTAGCTGATTGTGCTACAGCATGTTCAACCACTGACTGTTCACCACAAGAAGTCTCATATTCTTCTGGTCATTATAGACCAGTATTATTAATAGCTGACCTGACAGTCTATTGAGAAATCAATTTGAATCAAATTCCCATTAATTTGTTTCAATCCTAAATTTTGTGGTTAGAATTGTGGCGTCAGTACCGTAAAGTCTGCGGTTTAAACCAGATTACAAATTTTCTTGAAATAAAAGTCAAAAAACTGAAGGCCAATAGAAGGAATTTTATTTTTCTAATTTTAATATTTTAGCTGTTTGTGAACAAGAATGTCCAACAGACTCCTGTAAACTACAAGAAGCTCCATGTTCTACCAACACAACACAAAGCTGCGGATTTGCTGAATGTGGTTAGTTTGTACTTAGTATATTGTTAATTAGAAATGTTTTTTTCACTTTATTAGTACAATTACATTACGTAGATACTTTTTGCTAGAAAGCTTATTTGAATTAAAATTTTAAATTATTTTTTTGAAATTAATTCAACCCATCTTTCTTGGTATTGAACCAATTCTTATATCATATATTTCTTCCCTTCGAATACAGTATACAAAATTTTGTTGCAATTCCAAAACCAATTTTAAATAAAAACATCAAATACAATTATTTTCGAAACTTTTGTTGGAAATTAGTGAAATATGTCTTTAGCCTATTTTTATTAGTACAATATTGTATAAAAATAAATTATTTAACCCTCCGAAGCATCGAAAATAAAAGTTCCGCCGAGGCACGAGAGCATTCTAGAAGGCTCTTCTTTGAGCGTTGTTTACAGAAAACTCTTATGAGATCAACCTTCAATTGTTCTTTATGATCAAGTTGAAGAGTTAAATTTTTGAAAAAAAAAGATTCATATTCAAGAAACTTTATGTTTAATTCTAGAAAAAAACGTTTGAAAAGCAAAGTTAATCAAACCACGTGATACTACCTCATGGTAGGCTCCAGAAAATGTATTTTAATCTCAATAACTGCGCATAGCTCTGTTCTGCGCAATACTTTTGTATGATTGAGTATATCTGTTGTTAAACATTTTTTAATAAGTTGATGATTATTACAATATTAAGGCGAATATGGTTTGAGAGTACCAATCTGGCATGATTTTTACAAATTAGATATTGTTTAAAACATATCATTTTATCCATACTAATATCGAAATAAGATATTTTGAAATTTCACTCCCAAAGAAATAATTTTGCTCCAGATTTTGCTTGCAAATTGTACTCAAAATACTTCCCTAAAAATAGTTTATTTGAAATTTTAATTCCAGATTTGGGTCAAAAATTATTTCTTCGGAAGTAAAACTTAAGCGAAAAATCGCCTTTAAATCAACTCGTCATAAAATTTGAACCTATTTTCCGAAAAAATTTTAAAATGTTCTTTAATGAGAAGTTTCAGCGATCATTTTTGGCTGATCTAAAGTTGCTTGAGCCTTTCAAAAGGCTCTATTCCTCGGAGGGTCAAGAGAGTACTGGTCGGATAAAGAGACTCAGACATGCTTGTTTTCTGAAAATATGGACTAAAATGAGTTCTAAAGCAGCCTTTCTAAGCGGATTCGTCAATAAAATTGTATTTCAATCAATATTTTACTAGGTTTAATCAAATTTTCAGCATTTTTGTCAAAATTATGAAATTTACGAGAATTTCAAACCCTGTTTACGGACAAACGAAAAGCAAAAATAAATATTGTCGAATTTGGGGCTCTGGCAGAGCCGCTCTGCTCCTACCCTTTAGTGTCTTGTAACTGTAGGTTTTGAGTTTATGCAGTGAAGATCTAGGGAGAAAATGTATTTTGCTTATTAACAGTCTTAATTTAAGACTCTCTTAATAAGATTTAAAAAAAAATTCCTCATTTTTGAGTACCACCATTTTGAACGGTCATTAAAGTAACATTGCGCGCCGGATTGATTTCTGCTCCGGGGCTAGCTATAAATTTAACTCAAAATGAACAAATTCGACTGTGAAGGAACAAAAATTTTCAATGTAATTTCTACGAAACAAAACAATTAAAAGTAAGCTGGGTTTGTATTAAAGACTCAAAATACCTTAAAAGTGATGGTTTATGATTTGTAGATTTTCGTTTTTTTAAGCGTAAGTTTATTTTGCATGGTAACGATATTAATTTTCAATATTTTGTGCAATATCTTAAATTTGAAAACCCAAGAACTGTATGATGAGGTACTCATATTTCCTCATGATATATCATTTATATTCAGATGATGCAAAAACAAATGCTGCAGATGAAGGTACCTATGTGTGGTGCTCGCCAAGTGGAATGTCTGTAGTCGTTCTCGATTCGGTTTATGATAAATTAAACATCGATCCAGAAAGCACTAAAGTGGGCAGTTGTGGGCCAATACTCTATCCTATCCTGGGATTCTCATATTATTCAGTCCCATTAGACAATACTTGTGGAACAACGTCCGACTCCAGCGCTACAGATATCACTTTTCGAAATGAAATTAAAGGACTGTATCAAATAATATTTATGTCATTTTAATAGCATATTAAGAGGAAATTATTAAAAACACAATATGGTTTGCAAGGTCCAATTAGGCTGTTATCGGTCTTCTTCGATCTCCTCGGTTGGTCGATAAAAAGTTATATTTCGGTTAATAAATGTGTGGCGATCATGTTATTTCGTCACACCAAATTCGAAATCTCAATATTTTTGAATGAAAATACCCTTTTAAATTAAAAAATAACCATAAATGCGTAAGCGCGCCTAGGTTTCTCATTTAATTTGGAAAAAATTACGAAAAACTTTCTTCCGGAGTTGTCGAGACTTCGCGAGAATACGCTGATAACATTACTTTTTAATTTGAAGTAAGTCGATTTTTAACCAATCAGAAGTCGTCATTTTTTTGAAAATTTTGAAATTTTTTAAAAAAAATTTCTTGATCTTTGAACAATTCTGAACAAAATGTTCTTTTTTTCATTTTTTTCATAACTATCATAGATTTCTAATGGTGAAAAACCGATTACAGCCTAGGTCCAATTCAAATAAATATACAAATATAAACTTGAAATTATTGAAATATTTAAACAACTCGTAAATCTAAAATATATTGTGCACAGTTATCAAATCTCCTAATTAAGGACGAGTAGTGTTAATAAAGGGGAACTATTACACTTATTTACAGATTTGATCATTCTGAACAAGATATATCAAAAGTAAAAGAATAGTTTAACTCTCAGAATGACAGACTATTTCTGGGCTTGTAGTGACTTTAAATCAAGCGTATAAGCGAAGATTAATTACAAACATATTTTTTTATGAGATTAAAAGGCATCTGGTTACGCGTGACCGGAAGGTCACTCTCAGAGTTAACCAATTAAAACGAGCAGTTAAAGTTAAATTTTTAAGTGGAAAGCTATCTCATCAAATTGCTTCCGACCCTATTGTTTTATGAAACCTGTTTTTCGCATCTCATTTGAGGGTTTTCCAAAAGAGCGATCTCCTCCTTGAGTGTTAAGATTTAAAAAAAAATAAAGAATAGTATCGCTCTATACCTCTTTGATTTTGAACTGAATGTTACGAGCCAGAACATGGAGGTAAATCGAATAAACGAATCAAACCCACAGTTTTCTTCCCTAGGACTTTCTGAACTTCCTGAACAGGCGTAATTTCATGACAATTTTTTTGGTCCACAGACAGCCAAGAGCAGGAAAACAGCTTTTCAAAATTAAGACAATATTCGATACCTTGATCAGGGCAACCTCGAACAGACAAAGTTATCAATCGCGGTTCTGCTTTTGAACTTAAAGTCTCTTGCACTTTCGAAAGTCACGAAAACGTTACTATTGGAGGAATATTTCCAAAGTTGAAGACAGTCGAAAAAGTTGACAATGGAAAGGGAGAATTTGATGTCGAAATCGCTCTTTATACAAACGATAATTTTACGCACATTCAGCCAAAAGATTTCAATATAACGGTTCCAGGCTTGTTATTTGGCGGCGTTAAAACAGTGGGTACTCCGGCCAACATTATTCCTATTCTCCAGAGATGCTGGGCAACTCCAACGTACGTCTACTCATAATTTTTCAAAATTAGGGTAGGGTTTACATAGAGAACGACAACGGAAGCTAATGACAGCAAATAAAATTATTCTGAAAAATATTTTGAAACAAGTAGAAGTAAGAAGGTAGCCTTAAAATTATTGAGCTTCGATTTTGAATGCAATAGTTGAAAGAATAAAATCTATATTTGAATCTACAATCAGGAGATTGTGGGTGCTTCCAGCAATGTGCTCGAGAAAAATAAGCTCTTTTTAAAACTCTAATATTTTTTGTGAGAATTTCACTCTATAATAAGATAATATCAATTAGTATACGGTATACTGTAAGGTATATTGTATACCTTAAAACGATTGTTAACGATTTATATTTCTGAGTACCAAAACGAACTTGTCGCCTTTACAAGAGAAAACTTGAACAGTTACTTTGGATACGCAATTATCATTATCGATATTTTCATTTATCGAGAATCCCGATTCGGGATCAATAAAATACTATACAGTACGAGTCATAAAAACTGCTCACGATTTTTACGTCGATAAGGTTTCATCACCTGTGAGAGGATTAAAACGATTAACGTCGCTCAGTATCACGTGTGTTTCTTAGCGCCATTTCCATTCGCCAATTAATAAAACAATATTAAGTAACGACAAGGACGATACAACAAAGTTCGAATTCATAGAAAATTTTGTCGCTGTACCTACCTCAGGTGCTGTCAAAATCGATTCGCAACAATTCTCTTTGAAATCATTTACGTGGGGAAATCCGGCATACGACGAAATATTCCTGAACTGCGAGGTAAATACATTGAAAATTATTAAAATTCAGCGGCAAGTACGGCTCTGCGCAGCCGGATTAACTTAATGCATATAAATTGACCCTTAAGGGTATCCCGGTCCCTAAATTGACATATTCTCGATAAAATATTAGCGAAACACGGCTTCAAGGATATTATTCAGATTAGCCACTTTGTAGAACTAGCCTTCAACTTGCGAAAAAAATTTGCCAAAACTTTGTTGTATGACCACACTCCTTCACACATAAGCGGCACAAGAGCCACCTAAGCCAAAACGGAAAATCTATCTCCTCCCAGGTTTTATTTTGAAATAAACCCAAATTTTAACATAACCTGTATAATTAGTATACAAAACTTTGTAGGAGAGCTTTTGTCGATAAGTGCTATATTTATTTCAGAATACGTAAAAAACCGGTCCAAAATACCGGTTTTTGGACTTTTTTCATCGGAAAATCTATCTCCTCNAAACACTGAAGAGAAAGTTGGCTTACGTCAACCCCATATTTTGAAGGTTTAGTGGTCAAATTGACACAAACGTTATTTTTTAACATAATTTTGAGAAAAAATACTTAGAAAAAATTCGAAAAAACGCAAAATTTTCGAAATTTTTTTTGTTGTCATTCGGGTTGTTTTATGCGTTCAAAACATAAACAATTGATTTGGTGCATTTTTATGACATAATAACTGCAGAAAATGTAGGAGCCGGGATACCCTTAAACGTTAATGCATCATCGTCGACCAAACTGACGATAAAATTTATCGCAAGGAGTAGTGAGTGCATTCTTCGAATATTACAGTACTTATTTTTGTCAAAAAATATGAAGTTTCTTCAGATTAGAAAAATGAATTAGATTAACTGACAAACTCAGAGTACCGTAAAGTCTTAAAAAATATAATGTAACCGTTTTTTGGTCCATGGTAATGCATTTATATTGAAGGGTGAAAACCGGGTGCAAAACTCCCGTTACTATACTTTCTTTTTTTTCACTAGATTATTTAGGTTTTCATATGCGATACACAAGATGATTTGGACAACTGCGTAAGACCTAAACCTACAGGAACCGGACGACGACGACGATCAGTTGATGCTATCGAAGAAAATTTAACTACCATTCAAGTCGGACCGATTAGCATTTAATTACTTTTAATGATGTCAAATGCCGTATGTAATATTTTAGTTAAGCGCTAAATTCAAGGTTATCATACGCATGCTGATTATCTGAGCGTCTCTTTGTATCACATACAGTTCATGAATAATATTTTTTTAATCCCTTGGAGCAATGGCTCAGAAATTTAGCCCAAAATAAAGTATCTACGTCAGTTAAACGGTTTTGTCCATCGAATAAATAATTTCGAAAACCATTATTTTGAGCTGTAAAAGTCGATTTTGTACCGGTTTGGATAACCGCTTATGTCTTCTTAAAATTTGACGCTAAATTTGGGAGGAATACACTCAAAAATTCACCCGAAATGGTTTTTAATAGTTTTTTAAATAGAAAAATTTTCGCTTGAAGTTCAAGTTTTTTTCAAATAGCATTTGAAGTTATATTTCAGAAAACTAAAAAAAATTTAGAATTTTTCCCTATCAACAATCTTAAAACCAGAATATAAATTTTTTTTGACCTTTTTATCGGAATTTTTGCTCATTTTCTTTGAGAACTCAAAATATCTGTAGGATATCGAGGCACTTTTTCTCGAAATCGCCTTAGACATTTATTCGATTCGCTCCTTATAATACCATACTTGTCTGCCGTCACACAGGTCATGCTGAGTCGAAACTTTCTTTTTCTGCAACTTTCTGCGCCAGTTCCTTTTTAATAGCACATGCGTGAGGAGTCCTCACTGAGGACCCCTCCTACCTACGGTAAAACTAATAAATGAATCAATCTCTTACAATCATAGCTATTTTATCTGCAATACAGTTAAGGACCTTGACTTAAGGGTATCCCTGCTCCTACATTTTCTGCAGTTATTATGTCATAAAAATGCACCAAATCAATTGTTTATGTTTTGAACAAATAAAACAACCCAAATGACAACAATGGCCCTGTTTGGCTAATATTTTATCGAGAATATGTCAAATTAGGAATCCCTGCTCCTAATTTGACATATTCTCCCCCTTTAACACATTAAAATCGATTTTTTATTTTTGAAATTCCTTATTTGAAATCGTCAATCTGATTGGCTGAAAGTGAAACTTATTTTTGTTATTTGAAGAAATAAAGTTTATTATGAAAAATAAGTTGAAATGAACTTTTTGCGATTAATTGTAGAGAAATATGATCTCAGTAAACTCGAATATTTTGATAACTTTGAACTTGAGAATTTATTCAAAGAAATTGGAATCGGATTCGATTTCTTCAATTTTGAAAAAATAACAAAAAATCATAAAATTGAAATTAACCAAGAAACAGGATTTCAAAAAGTAAGCTTTTGAAAAAACAAGTGATTTTCGCCGCATTTTTTTTTGTTCATGGATTTCGGATCACATATCGAGAAAAAAATAGTCCAATTTTTTTCTACTAGACATTCAGTAATTTTCTTGCCATTTTTAAATCTTGAAGATAGTTATTTTAAAAAATACTTTAACGTCTATTTATACTGTGAACCACGCATAAGGGCCATTAGCGAACCCAAATTTTTTTTCAAACAGCCAAAAGACTCAAAAATAATCAATGAAAGAACTTTAAATGGTTTGTTTGTTGGCGAGATATATTATTTGTATTTTTATAGTGAAATTACACTATAAAAATCCTATCTGACGATGATTTGAAATAAATCGAAAGCTTATAAAAATGTAGTATAAAAAATTCATTAAATTTAAATGTGTCAGATTGTGCAATTTATTTTGTAAAATAGTGTACAAGAAATTATACGACTAACGGTTAGGGTTATTCACTAACCGTTAAAAAAATTTTCTACTTTTATTTTGTATTTTCGCCAAAATTTCGTTAAAATATTATACCGTGAATACGAAACATAAAATGAAAATTCTGAGGATGTCAGTTTTTAGGAAATTACGTATTATGTATCTCAGGTTTTATATTTTTTGTTCTGTTTAGAACTTTCGATTGATTTTAGTTGGCATTTGAATGCAACAAAAATGTTTGTCGATATAGCCTATGGTTTTCCCGTAATCGGGATTACTAGGGTGGGTTGACCTAAAAAAGTAAAATTTGTTTTTTGAAACCCTGTTCAAGAAAATATACTATTGCTGAAAACATTATGGACAGAAGTAAAAAATCGAAATTTATTCGAAAAAGATTTGGGACTTATAAAGTATTTGATTACAGAATCAGAAATTTATATAAAATCTTTGGGAGTTTTGAAAGTTGAAAATGACGATCCGAACTCTGTATTAATGAATTTTCCGGATAAAGGCGGATCGGAATTAATAAAAAATCACCCAGAATCCGACGACATAAAAACAGAATATGAAGCTGAAAATTTTCAATTAGATTCTGGCGAAAATATTGAAAATAAGGAGTGTTCCGAACCCACAATTAAACTGGAAAATCAGGATTCGGAGGATTATGCCGAAAATTTAGAAATATCTCAAACTGAATCTCAATTAAGCAATATCGAATCGGATTTTGTAGAATTTTCATACGAATCTGAAGAATCTATGGAAATTATAGAAAACGGATCGGAACCTGCTACCAAGAAAATAAAAAAAGAAAATGAAAGGAAGGGATCCGACTTTCTCAGTCGAAAATAGAGTTTTTTGAAAATTTCTGTGTAAGTTCCGTAGTTTTTATAACTGACCAGCAGCCATTCCATGCTTATTCGGGGAAATTCATAGCCCATATCGTTTACGGGGCCCTGCGGTCACTTTTTGCCAGTTTTTCAGCCAAAATTTTTACATAATTCGGCTTTAGATCAGGTTTTTCGATAGCTCAAACTGAGCACACATATCTAGTGAATAATACAATAATAGTAAATTGGTCATAATCGGACCATCTTTTTATTTTTCTCGAGATTACTGAAATAGTTTAATTGTAAGTTTTAGTTTAAAATTGGAAACAACGGCCTGATTCGGACTATTTTGTTTCAATTTATTTTTCTTCAAATATTTTTGCTCTGTTTGAGCTATCCAAGAACTCAATCGGCTGAGTCGTTTTCAAACGCCGAATTAAATAAAAAAATTGGCTGAAAAAGTGGCAAAAAGTGACCGCAGGGCCCCGTTATTGATATCGATCATGATACTCGAGTAAGTTACTCGGGCATCATGATGGATATATAGAGAAACAGGTTTTCTATTCGACCAAGCTCAACGACAGAAACATTCTTGAGAAGGTAGTTATTTAATGGGGCTCAGCCTACTCAGTCATTTTATTCGAAGACCATACCAGATATCCACAAATGGCTTTTTGCTATGTGTAGCCAAGTACATTTATGGCACCCAAAATTAGTTATTTTTAAATGTTATTTGACATCTGAAATTGAATTTTTGGTGGAATCGAATCTTAGTAGGCTTTAGTAGGCGTTGAGCCTTTTGGAATCCGTTTTTCCTTGAAATCAGCCGTAAATTTTTTTTTTATATTGTTAATCCAATATTTTTAATTTTAGGACTGTTTTTAGATTGGCTATATTTTTTATCAATTTTTAGTAAAATATAATGAAGTATGCCGAATACTGTATGCATCCTTATAATGGACCTTGCAAAATATTCGTTTTATCACAAAACACGACTATAGAAATAAAAGTTGAGTCTTAAAATTTCACTTTTTTTTTGTTGCTAATTAGAAGATAATCTGCCATTTTTTAAGAAATAACATTGTCGCCTATTTTTCTCAAACTGGGAGAGGCCCAATATCGCCGAAGGTTTTTCAGCTGATGTTCAAAATGACCTTATAATTTTTAACAGTTTTTCAATTTTATAAGAAGTTTTTAATTAGGTCGAGATGAAGTTAAATGCCAGAATGAATTTAAATAGTAAAATTAATAACTCCCTTAATTACCCCTATAATTAAGTACTCCTCCAAACGCAATCAAGTACCAGGCGGGTAGACAGCCAAAATTGTTTATACTTTGCTTACGATTTTGGCTGTCTAGCCGACTGGGTAAAAAAAACGGAGAAATCGAAAAGACTCACGCTGTACATTTGGGAAATTCAGTCTTGAAAAATGACGTCATTTGCGACGCACTCGACGTAAAAAGATTTGTAATAAAAACCTCAAATTTTATGGGATTTCGGGGATATGGACACTGGCCAAATTTTAGCTAAAAATCTTGAAATTGCGTAGGCTTTTTTGGCGATACAGGCCCTCTCCCTGTAATAAAGCCAAAATAGACAATGTATTGCCTGTTTTTTGCGGTTAACAAAGGACATCTAGAATCTATGGTGTAAATAACAAATTGTGCGTCCTTATACGCTATATTATATAGCCTACATAATAAATCACCTGAAAATGTTCTAAAAATATGTGCGTCTTTAAAAAGTAACCGTGGCAATTTGCCACTGGCAAACACTTAAAAAAATCCGTTCTAAGAGTCTGTCATTCTTAAATAACTTACTGTAGTTAAAAATCATATCTAATATTTGCATGTATTGGGCTGGGGATTCGTGTTAGCGCTTGAACTTATTCATCGATATGTTTTAAAATTTTAGTAGGTATGGTAGTCATAGTTAGGGTGTCCATCATTCCATTTTGGGCTAAAGTCGAGTAATTAGAGTTGCTTTTTCAGATATAAGCATTTATATAGATTTTTAGGGTTGGGGGCAAACTGTCTAAAAACTAAAATGCCTAAAGATTAAAATGTCTAAAAACTTAAATTTTGAAGGCCGACAAAAAAACGTTTTTTCGAACGTGGTTCATTTCACATGAAAATTAAAGTGTTGAGAGTGCATTGTCTGAAAAGAAATTTCGTCTAGCTAAAACCACACGTCTTTTTTTTGCATTCAAAATTAAATTTTTTAGATATTTTAATTTTTAGACATTTTAGTTTTAGACATTTTGCCCCCAACCAAGATTTTTATTGCGCCAAAAAATCTTAATTTCAAATTTTTTTTACAAAAAGTGTTTTAATTTGATTGATAAGTGCCGCTAACCAAAAAACTACCAATTTGGCATTTGTTTTATAATAATTAAATACTTACAAAACCAAAAATCGCTATATTTTGATCACGTGACGACCTAAAATTTTTTTCATAATTTTTTTATCCATTTTTTCATATATTATTAACCTCCGAGAAGTTTCACAACAATCCACCCATTATTTCTTTTAGTCGATATTAATGATGGACACCCTAGTCATAGTCAAAAATTGTCGAACGGAAAATCGTGAGATTTCAAAAATTTTACGTCGAAAATCTTGGGTTAGAAAAATTTTGATCCCATAAAAGGCCAAATAGTTACCTCGAAATTTTTCAAAATGGAGTTTGGAAATTTCAATGCGATTCATGCGANTCTGATGGACCAATTTTTTATTCCATTCTTCACAAAATATTTGTGCTCAGTTTGAGCTATTTAGGAATGAAATCGGATGTGTTGTTTGCAAACGCCGAATTATATAAAAATTGTGGCTAAAAATCTAGTAAAAACGACCAGGAAGTCCCGTAATAGATATGTTTATAAAAATTTTAGTAGGTATCATAGTCATAGTCAAAAATTGTCAGAAAATCGTGAGATTTCAAAATTTTTACGTCGAAAATCTTGGGTTAGAAAAATTTTAATCTCATAAAAGGCCAAATAGTTACCTCGAAATTTTTCAAAATGGAGTTTGGAAATTTCAATGCGATTCATGCGATAATGTTTATCAAACACGTGACTCAATTTCACGTCACATAGAAATAAAACATTTGGGAATTAGATTTGAATGTTGCGAATGTCACGAACATTTCACCAAAAAAACAAGTTTGAATGAACATACAAAAAAATATCATCCAGAAATTAATATGGAAGAAATAAAATATGAAAAAATTACAGTAGACGTCGAGGAGTTAGACAAAGAAAAAACGGACATTTCGAAAAAGACATGCGACATTTGTGGAGTGAGGTTTAAAAGTCTTTATAACCTCAAATGTCATATGTCTTCGATACATGAGGGAAAACGTACGAAATGTCTCGAATGTGGAAGGCTATTAAACAGCTTCAATGGATTTACAAAACATGTCAAAAACTGTCATAAAGGAATGGGAAATATTTTTGCGAATTCAGAAAAAAAGCTTACAGCTTTCAAACAAAAATGTCGCAGGATGGCCGTTTTCCGATTTCTTTTTTACGTTCACCGTATTCCTGAAATCCCCGTTTTATTTTCTAACTAAGTCTTGAAACCAGTTACGTGTGCGTCTCACGGTGCTTTTTTTTAGGGCGAACAGGAAACATTAAAATTCCTATGATGAATTGATATGAAAAAAGGAGAACGGTTTTTAACTTTCAAAAAAATAAAATTTGCCCGAGCCGATTTTTTTAATTCTCTGGTCGCTGATTGGAGGACCTTTTTGAGGCACATTGAGGTTAAACCGTTGCCAGAAACCAATTCCTTGCAAGTTTCTAAGCATTTTGGTATAAAAAAAATTTGTAAAAAAATTATTTTGACCTTTCAAAATCGCAAATGAAAATTTTCGAAATGCGTAGGTTTAAAATGAG
>SCLH01062939.1:0-10207 GCA_004367855.1 Oikopleura vanhoeffeni
GCTAAGATTCGAAAGAGTAGTGATATCTCTTTTGAGCGGTCAACAATTAGGGGATGGTATTTCAAATTTAATATCAACTAGATTCGAATTTATTCTATTAATTTTCACTGTATTCATTTTCAAGATAAGTTATAAATAAAGTTTTCCAAGTCCATAATCGACTGTCCATTGAAATTCAGAATCTAGAACGAAATTCAAAATAAATGTCTCCAATTTAAAAAGTATCAATCCCTATATTCTTTTGGGTCGCGCTTCCACTTTTGCGCGCCTCCACGTCTATCGCTCAAGGGGGTACTCAAAGGTTTTTCATAACAGGCTAGGGACATTCTAAATGCACCAAATACCCCCAGGAAGGGGGAAAATGCATTTATGCTCATATCACAAAAAAAATCCAGATTTTTCTCAAAATTTCCGAGTTTTTTTACAAATTTTTTTCGGAAAAAAATACATAAACCCTAATTTTAATAAAAAATGCTTAAAATAAGTAAAAGTGGTTAGCACATTCTTTTTTAGTTTTGCAGGAGCTTCAAGTTGAAGGAACTTTCGGTACAATCGGATGAAATAAAATATCTAGAAATTTTAAAAATTGACTTCCGGTTGAACTAAAATGCAATTTTCTATAAATAAGAGCATAAATTGGAAAAATTATTCAGAAGTTGCATATTTACAAATGCTGAATTGCGGAAACTTGTCGACTTCATTTTTGGTGAATAAAATTTTTCAATATATGCTCTTATTTATAGAAAATTGCATTTAGTTCAACCGGAAGTCAATTTTTGAAGTTTCTAGAAATTTATTTTCATCCGATTGTACCGAAAGTACCCTCAAATTGAAGCTCCTGCAAAACAAAAGTGGAATGTTCTAACCACTTTTACTTATTTCAAGCATTTTTAATTTAAATTTAGGTTTATGAATTTTTCTTAAGAAAATACTTAAAAAAATTTGAAAACAAATCAAAAATTTTGAGAAAAATATGAAATTTTTTTATGATATGAGCAGAAATGCATTTTGTCGCCTTCCTGGGGCTATTTGGTGCATTTAGAATTTCCCTAGCCTGTAATAAAAAACCGTTGAGTACCCCTTTGCGCGATAAACGTGGAGGCGCGCAAAAGTGGAAGCGCGACCCAAAAGAATATAGGGAATGATACTCAAGTAATGTGATCACTATCATAAGGGTCACCCTAAAACGTGATCTGCAAAATATTTTCTAGCCAGAAAAAATGAGTGCACAGTTGTTCGCATCCGAAAACTCGGACCAAAAAATAACAAATTTCGAACAATGTTTGCCGTTTAATAAATTACTTTTGCTTACAATTGACCCCTCACAATTTAAGACAATATCTCATCAAAAATTTATTCAATCGACGTTTCGCTTTTATTTAGCAATTTCAGGATTAATTATATTTCAGTTTAGAAAAATACACTAGGCTGAGTTTAGAAATATTTGATAACAAATTTTGATAAATAAACCGGTCAATACAGAGAATATCTCATCAATCATAAAATTGAACTTTTTCAGGACTTCAATCTGAACGGCAATCTCACTGGTAAAGTTATAAAAATTTATCGAGCTGGTGTGCTAACTGTCGCCGAACTTTATATCAAATATATTCCAGGTAATTTTCATAAAATTGATACCTTTAACTCAAACCTAAACAAAAACCATTCATTATGCTCATTTTGATTTGAAAGTTTGATGAGGCTCTTGTGAAAATGACGTCATTTTTAGAATTTTTAGTCAAAAACAGAAAAAGGTTAAGGGAGTCCCCATCGCGAAATTAAAATATCTGAAAATTTTTTCTCTAACTAATTAGACCAAAAAAATAAGATTGGTCATGTTCCCCCGATTTTTTGTTCACCAGGTGGCGCAGGAGCGCGTTGGAAGACAAAAAACCTTTTTGAAAAACAACTGGGACTGAATATGCGCATTGCCTGAATATATTTTCCGAGATTTTTTTTCAGAAAATTTTTGGTCTTCCAACGCGCTCCTGCGCCACCTGGTGAACAAAAAAGCGCGGGAATATCACCAATCTAATTTTTTTTGGTCTGATTAGTTAGAGGCAAATTTTCAGAGATTTTAATTTTGCGATGGGTACTCTTTAAAGTTAACTTATGCAGCATAAGTTATGCTCAGTCTACACGATTAAGTTATTTTTGCCATGCAATTGCTCTACAAAAAAAATAAGCTTTACCAAAAAACTAAGTATGTCAAAATTTAATGCTTTCAAAAAATGATAAATTAAATATTCACAAAAGTTATGATCCAGACCAGGGATCGGCAAAACTGGATCGAATCGTATTAGAATAATTGGAACTGATTGAATCGTATCGTTTTTTTCCGAAACGATCCGATCAGATATGATTAATATGTAGGGGTCAGTCGATCCGATCTAATATGATTAAAATTTAGGGGCAGTCGATCCGATCCAATATGATTGAAATTAAGGAGTCAGTCGATCCGATCAAATACAGTTAAAATTTAATCCCCTCCGATCTGATCCAATAAAGTTTTTATTTCACCCTTTCTCGATCCGATCCAATACGATTTTTTTCTTCATGCCGATCCGTGATCCAGACGGTCTAGCCCAGACTTAACAATGAGATTCTAATCGATGAACGTCCTTATTGATCAAAATTTCATGATTCAAAGCAATTTAACATATAAATTTAAAGCGAATGAATGTGAAAAGCAAGGGATTAATTGTGACGACAATGCAACTTGCACAAATACTATCGGATCCTTTACCCAGGGGTCCGCACCAGATTTGAATATTCTAGGACAGATTTTGGCGACCCCTGCCTTTACCTGTGTATGTAATGCCGGGTATGAAGGTGATGGTGTCGACTGTTTGGATAAAGATGAATGTAATATTGGAACTGACAATTGTCATGAGGACGCAACCTGCACCAATTTTGAAGGATCATTTTCCTGTACATGTAATGACGGGTATGCATAGCATTTCCACCATTTAAATCAATATATAAAAATACTGAATGAATTTTTTTAAAATTCTTGAGAGCAAATAATATATGACATCAAAAAATTAGGAAAATTTACTTTTGTTAGTCATGTGATCGAAATGGAGCAATTTTTGTATTTTCAGTAGTCAATATAAGAAAAAGGATGAATCAGAAATTTTTGTTGAACCTTACGAATGAGAAAAATGAACATTATTTTTGCAAAAAACATAAAAATTTCTAAATTGATGGTTTTTTGCCTCTCAAACCTGCCTAAAGCTAGAATATAATTACTCATCCAATTTTCTAAAGTATAGTATCATCGGATCCCATTAAAATTTCAATTCTCTTTTTTTTGTATATCCCCTATTCGTACTTTTGTGAATATCCCAGCTTTACTACTTAAAAACACACTACGTTTCCTTATCATGACCGGAAAATTCACAAAAGTGCGAATAGGGGATATTGAGTACAACAATCCAATTGGATTCGACGCAACTTGAAACTCAGTCGGCAAACTTCTAGAATACGTTTCAAATGATTTTAAAATTTATTTTTGCATTGACTAAAATATAATAATGAAAGTGTATATCTGACAAAGTTTGTGATATCAACACACCTATACTTCATTTGTTTACATTTTTATTTGTTAATAGGAAAGGTTTTACCGCCCACGCAATTTTCATAGCAAAAGATAGAGGGGGAGGGAAAACACGAAAAAAATAATATTTAAAACAAATATTAAAAAAATGATATATTAATGGAAATGGTATACGGTACAGTCTGTGTTTTTTTCACTTGCAAAATGAAAATTGTCATTAAGGTGTTTACGGCCAATAAAAAGCGTTTGAAAATATAATCCATCAAGTTACCATTTTTTATTGGCTGTAATAATCTAAATGACAATTCTCATTTCGCAAGTGAAAAAAAACACATACTGTACCTCTATAGAATATGACATGTAATAATTACTTCTTTTTTTTCTAGCTATACAGGTGATGGTCTCAAATGTGAGAATTATGATGAATGTTCGCTTGCAACCCACGACTGTCATGATGACGCAACATGTGTTAATGTTGTCGGGTTCTATACGTGTATATGTAATAATGGATATGAGGGTAATGGTTTAGACTGTGAGGATACAAATGAATGTGACCTTGGAACTGACGATTGTCATGGTGACGCAACCTGTACTGATTTTGTCGGATCCTTCACATGTACATGTAATGATGGTTTTGAATGTGAGGAAGAAAATGAATGTGATTTTGGAGCTCATAATTGTCATTTATTCGCGACATGTATTAATCATGGCGAACACTTTACCTGTACATGCAATGATGGATATGCAGGTGATGGTCTTGACTGTGAGGAAGTGTTCTGAAACAAGATTGAGATCGCGAGTCAGGATTAAAATCCTGCGTCCCGGGTCGATAAAGCGAAGGGATCGGAATTAAAATTGTATTTTAGATCCGGATTGGGATTCCACTTGATCCGGATTTAATTAGAATCACGAAGGCTTTCAAATTCGTCGTGGTGAAAAAATATTATTTTATCTATAACAAAAATTATCTTGAGAACGATAACTGATGAAAGAAATCGTCATGGTTAATTTTTCTGGTTTTAGAGAAAATTATATGAGTTGGTACCTTTAACACATGCAGCGGTTTTCAAAAGTAAATTTGAATATTTAAAAAACGGGAATTTCAGGATACCAGGCTGAGATTAGAAAAAAAACGAGATCACGTAGTCGGGTCAAGTCAAGCCAGACAAAAACTTCTGGCTTGCCTCAGTCTGGGACAAGTATTAAAAAAATGAGACTCGGGACAGGAACGGGGCTGCGATTTAAACTCATCCCGTTTCAGAACTCTGATGTGAGGATATGAATGAATGTGATCTAGCAACTAATAACTGTCATCATAACGCAACCTGTGCGAATCCTGGCGGGTATTTTACTTGTATTTGCAATAGTGGATTTGATGGAAATGGTATTGATTGTGAGGATATAAATGAATGTGACCTTCGAACTGACGATTGCCATGATGCCTCAACATGCGTGAATTATAGCGGTTTCTATACTTGTTTATGTAATAACGGATATGCTGGTGATGGCCTTCACTGTGAAGATGAAGATGAATGTGTCCTTGGAACTGATAATTGTCATGATGACACAACCTGTGTGAATTCTATCGGGTCCTTTGCCTGCACTAACTGTTAGTTCCGTAGTCACTATTTCCGTCATATTTCAAGTTTGACAAATAATTGCATTGTTTTCATATTTATATTAGGAATCAACTGACTTAAAACAATGTCAAGAATCCGAAAAAACTAATTTAATTTTATATTTTTCCTTAACCCTTAGAAACTCCAAACTAATTTATTTGGCAGAAGCTCCCGGACTACTTAAGGGGTCCGACTTTTAGAGCTTATTACGGAAAAACAACATTCTGGAAAAGCTGTGAATTGGCTTATTTTCGAAAAGAAGGTCCAAATAAATATGATGATAAATCAAAAATAAAAATTATATAAAAAAACGGTTGAAACCGAGCAGCAACGATCGGGGTTTGATTGCTTACTTTCCATTGAGAACATAAAGATTTTGAAAAACATTTCTATTCTCTATTTTCACTAATTCAGACCTTGTCTTTCGCATTTTTTACAGGTTTTTCAACTGTCGTCCCGTTTTCTTTAGAATAGACAATTTGCAGCGCGATAATTCAAAACACACAAAAAAAATTGCACTTTGCCAAAATTATTTTTTGAATATGAACAAAATGTATCCTTAATTTATACCCACGATTTACACGCCGATTGTTGATTGGAAAAATAAAATAGAAACCAATTTGTGATCACAATTTACACACGAGTGGGAATTGTAAGCATAAACTGGTATCGACTTTATCTGGCCAATCAAAATGCGCAAAAAAATGAAAATTTTTCTCTCAAATTTTGAGTACTCCTCTTTAAGGGAGTGAGCGTCGCTAATTTTAGCCTCTAACAAGGTCCTTTTCCGCCCAACTAGCAAAGGTGATATTCCAAAAACATTTGTAACTAACAAAACCAACCTTCGCGGTAATTTTGAACTAAACATTAATCTGATACAATCCCACCTACGCAGACACCTACGCTTTTAAAAAGCTTCTTAAAAATACATGCAGTTCGTACCTACTCCTTCAATTTTCATCATTTTTTATTATTTTTGTGTCAGGCTCCAGAGAAGCCTTACAAATAATGCAGAAGCGCTTTTGTTTTAACATTTTGCTTTTAGCAGACAGAAACGCAAAAAAAACAAAATTTAAAATTTGGAAATGGTCAGTTTGAGAGGCTCAGGCAAAAGCTTTCTCCTCCACCACTTTGAAAGATATAGTTTCGATTCATACTGCATCTGAAAGCACAAGACTTGTTTGCCAATGAACTAAAGAGTTTTTGAAATTTTGCTTCGGCGTCTCTTGGGAGCCATGTCAACTTTTCATTTCTAGCCAAATTGTTTAAAATGGTCAAGTTTGGGAGGCTCAGGCAAAAGCTATCTACTCCACCAGTTTGAGAGATACAGTTTCGAATCATACTGCATCGGAAATCACAAGACTTGTTTGACAATGAACTAGAGAGTTTTTCTTGAAAGTTTGATTCAGCCTCTCTTGGAGGCCATGTCAACTTTTCATTTTGAGCCTAAATTTTTGACAAAATTTAGAAAGCGGAAAAAATGCTTCAAAATAATTTTATCCGTGATCACAAACACTTTTAAGGATTTTGGTGCAATTTTTAACTCGGTAGCGTCAAAAGAAAATAAATTAGCGCACTTTCAATTTAAATCATAAATATATTAATAATTTTGTTTTCGTTTTTTGGCTTTTTTTCGCCGAAAGCAAACTTTTTAAACAAAAGCAATTTTGCATTATTTGTTGAGGCTTCTCCGGAGCCTCACACAAAAATAATAAAAAATTGATGAAAATTGAAGAAGTAGGTACAAACTGCGTGTCTTTTTAAGAAGCTTTTTAAAAGCGTAGGTGTCGGTGGGATTGTATCAGATAACTGTTAAGTTCAAAATAACCGCGAAGGTTGGTTTTGATAGTAACAAATGTATCAGTGATATTATATCACCTATGTTAGTTTTGCGGGAATGACCTTGGAAGAGACTCAAATCAGCGACACCCACTCCCTTAAGTCGGGCAACGACTCAAACAAACCTCTCTCACATTTTAGTGTGGCAATATTTTGTAGCGTTAGCATCAGGAAAGACTATTAATTGTACGAGAAAACTAAAAAGCCGGATTAAAATACCGCGACATAATTTTTAATGAAGTTACAGCGTTTGAAAAATGAGAAAAGGTTTTATTCCGAGCACATTTGTCCCAGAAAACTTACAAATGAACTTTGAAATGACTCTTATCTGTAGTATAAAATCCGATTTATTGAATATTAAATTTCAAACTATAAAATAAACCGTCTTACCATGAATTTTTGTTGCGTTTTTCAAACTCAATATATATATTCAACAAGATAAATTTTCAAAATTTAAGCGAATCTTAGTGTTGAAAAATAAATGAAACAGCGCAAAAGGTAAGACTGATAATTAAAAATATAATTCTGTACTCATTTATTGGTACAGAACAATGAAAAAAGCACTTTTATCTATTAAGCATTTTTATCTATTATGGATGCAGCAATATTTTACAATTTTTTTTATCATCATCAATACCTATTGGCCTGCTACTTTTATTAACAAAACATAAACTTTCTTTATGATCAAGTTTGCTAGGAATACTGTCGAACGTCAAAATAAGCGCTTAACTCTTCAAATTGATAACCTTTAGTTCATTAGGTGTATTGAAACCAAAAATTTATGATTGATATTTAGGGACAACCCCACAATGTCCTTTCGGATTCAAACTCTCAGCACAGGACAATAACAATTGTTTGTTAACTGTGAGCGACAAAAAAAGTTGGTCATCTGCTCAAAATTTTTGTAAATCGAAGAATGCCCATCTAGTTATAATTGACAGCGAAACTAAGCAAACAGAAATATATTTGGAAATCAATGAATCGATATGGATTGGTTTACGTATGAATGATGGTAATAATTATAATCAATGGGAAACTGGAGCTAGTGTCAGGTACTCTAACTGGCGCAAAAACGAACCAAATAATTTTTCTTCGGACCAGGGTATGAAATGCAAATAACTGTTGTTGATTCATGATTATATTTGAATGTCTGAACTCGAATGAAGTGTCTGAGTACAGAGATTGGTTGACCAGCCATATCCTTTTATGACCTTTTGATTAATCTAAGAAATGTGGGCTGGAAAGAAAAGAAAGCGGCCTCATGAGTGGCTAGAAGGGGTCTTAGGAGTGTTAGGATTGACTCCCTCAACCAACATCTCTTAGATTAATCAAAAGGTCATTAAGGGATATCAAAAATTTAACTGGCTATATTGAAGTTAAAAATTCGATCAAAACAGTCAAACTTAATTTTGACACCTTTAAATTGTTTGTTTGCGTGTTAACAATCGTTATGTGTATCATTTAAGTATTTTTAATTTTAAATATACAATAAAACTCAATTGCATTTCCAATCCTTCATCAGACGGCGAAGAGGAATGTGTACAATCATATTATCGGAGTGGATGGAACGATCAAAACTGTGAAGACGAACTTTCTTTTGTTTGTGAAATCACTGCATTATCTGGTAAGCACGATATATTCGAATTTCACGAGGATTAAATATATTTGTCTTATTTTCCTAAGACATATCCCAAAACAAATCACCACAGAATAAGCCTTGTATTTGATACTTCAATTTTAAATTTTTGTTTTAACGTTTTCCACCGACCATTATTTCAAGTTTCTAAAGATGAAAATAATAGACACTTAAAATAACTATTTGCCAAATTTATTCAACAAACAATGTAATCGCAATAATCCAATTTCTCATCCGATATGGAATAGTCTTGAAATTTTTCTACAAAAAAACACTTTGAAAATTTAATAAAGTTAGATGTTGCGAAGTAAATGTGTTTCGCTACGTTTGAAGAATACGGTTTCAACAAAATGTGTGAAATTTTGAAAAGGGTTTGTCATTACATTTAAATGCAGATGTCTTATACAAAGTCAAACAGATACATTTAATAGTCAAAATAGTGAATAATTTTGAAGTCTTTTAAAACTAGCGAACCGACAGATTAATTTGAAAGACAAAATTTTACTATAAATTGTTATTTAATTACATCAATATCAAACAAGAGTTTTAATGAAAAGAATTTTGTGCATGATAGAAATCAAATACAGCCAGCAGTTTCATAGGATTTATTTCGGAACAAAACAAGGCTTCCACCAAAGTCGACCAAAACGAAAACAGAATTATATGATCAAAAATAAATAAATCTATAATTGATAATTTTGTATTTTAATTCCTAAAAAATTGGTGAGAATTCAAGAAAATTTTCGAAACTTTTTATTGATTGGGAAACTCTGCAATAGATGTCTAAACCAAACTTTTTTCGGTTTGTTTTTGTATCAAAAATTCTTAAATATGAAAATAAAAGCAATTTTACTTATATTCTTTAAGAAATTTCTATAACCATAATAATTTGGGGAAATTTTCGAGAAGATATCAAGAAAAGTTTGAAGACCATCTTTTGGCCGTAGGGGCTTTTATAAGTTTCAATTCAAAAAAGTGTTTTTTAACTGTATCCGTGAACCAGGCTTCCAAAAAGGAGCACCCCCCTCCCTTGTGAGCACAGAGCCACAATTATCGCGCAAATATACCTAAAATCATTCAAAAAAGGCAAAAAACGGGATTGTAGAATCGTTTCTTTCAAACAAATTATAAAAATTTTTGATTCGGTTCCCAAAAAATAATTGAAAGTTTTTTCGAATTTTTGGTTCCAGTATTACGGAGTGTTGATTTATAAGAATTTTTCGCCTATGAGTCACATCCTGAAACATTAATTCGGAACTAGACATCGAATGCAAATGTGAGGTTGCCAAGTTTTTCGGATAGTGTTTTTGATATCTAGGGGCAGCTTTTTTTCACCGAAGTGAAATTTTTAAACTGGAAGTATCCCATGAAAAAAATAATTATCATAAAAGTGAATTTAAGCAATCAAAAATTATCCATATTTGTACTTCATTACCATATTTTCTTGAAAATAATTGAAAAAATTGTAATAATCTGCTTTTATAGAGAAAATAAACATTTTTTTTCAAAAATCATGATTTTTCAATCGAAATTTTTGACTTATTTATAAATTAC